>ML789753.1:272679-284655 GCA_009831015.1 Picea engelmannii
AAAATGTATTTACATGTGTATGATCATGATCTTCTTTATGTGTGAGCAAGATGCCAATCTAAAATATGATTAGCTAGAGTATCTGTGAGTTGATTCAGACTTCTAGGAACATGAAAATATGTAATATAATCAAAGTTGCATTCGAAGAGACGTACTCTAAGGAATCTTCGGTGTAGAGTAGGATCGTGCACACGGTATATTCTGTTTAGTTGCGACACAACCAGTTGAGCGTCTAGATAGACTCGGAGACGAGAGATACCCAATGACAAAGCGTCACGAAGCAACTCAATAACTTCGCTATACTCAACAACATTGTTTGTAGTGTCACCTAAGCATATTCCTCCGGAAGATAACAACTGACCCTGTGGTGTAAAGATTACCCAAGCTGCAGAGGCAAGCCTCCGTGTGTGTCGACTAGCACCATCCGCATACCCAATGAACACCTCGGACTCACTTGACATCTGCCATAGTGACGAAAGATAACATTAACGACACGTCCATGACACGTTTTTCAAAAGAAACGAAAGAAAGTAATGGCACAAAGACTATACATATGTTACAAAAAGTTACCCACAGTGACCCTATGAGTAGTACTTCTTGAGGTAGAGCCCATTTCTAGGCTCTGCCAATGCATTCCCTTCACAATCGACCAGACGATAGGCGCCCTTCTTTAACACCTCCTTCACAATGAAGGGTCCGAACCACATGGGTTTAAACTTTCCTGCCCCCAGGGGGTCCTTATCTTGGTCATAAACCAGGACAAGGTCGCGCTCAGAGAAAACCCGAGGACGAACGGACCTATCATATTGACACTTAAATCTATTCTTATGAACCTCGTTGGATAGGGCCGCATCATGACGTTGTTCATCAAGTTGCTCTAGGTGTACTAACCGTTCTTCAAGCGGAGAAGTGTCGGGCAATAACTGTACTACCAACTTTAGCGAGGGAATCTGACATTCAATGGGAAATACTGCCTCCAGCCCGTAAACGAGTTGGAAAGGTGAGAAACCAGTTGCAGTCTTAACTGATTTTCAGTAAGCCCATAATGCCGAGTAGATCATCAAATGCCAATTTGACTTGGCTGAGTTGATGGTTCGTTGTAGCATTGTCTTAAGTGTTTTGTTAACAGCTTCCACTTGCCCATTGGCTTGGGGATAATAGGGTGATGAGTGTTCCTTCCGTAACCCAAGATTTGACGTTAACTCGGTCATCATTTGATTCTGAAAGTGACTGCCATGGTTAGTGACAATCTCTCTCGAGACTCCGAACCATGCTATGATCTGATTAAATAAGAAGAGAGCTTCAGTCTCTCCATCATCTTTGAACGTCGACATAGCTTCGACCCACTTGGTGAAGTAGTCGACAACCACAATGATATAGCGGTGCCCCCATGCTGATGGGGGGTTGCAAGTAGTGTAATCAATCCCCCACTTGGTGAAGGGACCGATGGTGATAACAGGAAACATAGGAGCTGGATGTGCCCTCATCTTCTGTGAGAAGATTTGGCATGGATGGCACTTCTTGACCGACTCGATAAAATCTTTTATAAGTGTGGGCCAAAAGTAACCTGCTCATAAAATATTTTGGGCTGTTGCCAACCCTGATAAGTGACTGCCACAAGCTCTTGTATGACAATCGTTAAGCACTATGACAGCCTCCACATGAGTGAGGCATCGACGCAAAATACAATCCACACCTCGCCGATACAAAGTATTATTGAGTATAAGATAGTTCTTGGCCTGATGGCGTATCCGTCGACGCTCATCACGAGAAGCAGAGGTAGGACACTTCAAAGTCTGGAGATAGATCAGTATATCTCCGTACCAGGGATCAGATGATTCAATCAAAAACATATCACCCCGGATAGGCGATTCCTCAGGCGCAACGTCACCTGACTCAACCGGAAGTTCTGAAATAAGTTCTGCGAAGACCAGTGACTTTTTGGACTTCACTGAAACAAAATCCAAGTCAAACTCTTGGAGGCTGACCATCCATCTACTGATTTTCCCGCCGATCACTCATCATTTCAACATGTACTGAAATGGATTCACGATGGCCACAACGGTGGTTTTACGAAACAGAACATAGTGACGGAACCGTTGGACAGCATGCACTGCTGCCAACACAAGTTTTTCGAGATGGGTATAAATAAGTTCCGGTCCTACGAGGCCTCGGCTCAAGTAATAGATCCCGTATTCATAAAATGAATCATCCTCCTGAACTAAAACCATGCCTATGGTTGACTCTGCGGAAGCCAGATATAATAGGAAATCCTTGTTATAATTCGGTGGTCGTAGCAGAGGTGTGGTTGTAAGGGCGTGTTTCAATGTGTCGAAAGAGCGTTGCGCAGCTTCGTCCCAGAGAAAAGGAACGTCTTTCTTCAGTAAACGCATGAAGCCCTTGGTGATTTCGGCATAGTTGGCGATGAAGCGTCGTAAGAAGTTCGCCTTACCTTGAAGACTTTGAAGTTGTAAAATTGTGCGTGGGGGGGGAAACTGGACTATTGCCTCCACCTTAAGAGGATCAACCATGATCGTCGTTGTTGAAACTATGAAACCTAACAAACATCCCGACGTGATGCAAAAGCTGCACTTGGTGGGATTTAAGCGAATTCGGAAGTAGCGACAGCGTTTGAAGATTAGTCGAAGGTGCATCGGATGATCCTTTCGCTTGTGAGAGCGTGATGCTAAGTCATCTAGATAAGCCTCGACTATATGTTTGAGGTCATGAAACGCAAAAGACATGGCCCGCTGGAAAGTGGCTCCAGCGTTCTTGAGACCAAAAGGCATTTTGCGATAGGTGAATGTACCCCACGGACAAATGAATGTCGTTTTATGTTGGTCCTCGGATTTGATTTGGATTTGGTTATAGCCCGAGAAGCCATCCATGAACGAAAAGGCTTCACAACCGGCACACTTGTCAATGATCTGGTCAATGAATGGAGTTGGATAATTGTCTTTTGGACACGCCTTGTTCAAATCATGGAAATCGGTACAGACATGAATCGTGCCTTGTTTTTTATTGACTGGCATGGGATTTGACACCCATTGAGTCAAGTGAATAGGGTATATGAACCTTGCCTTAAGCAATTTCTCAACCTTAGCCTTGATGGCTGCTGCTTTCCTAGGATTAACTGGACGAAGTTTCTGTCGAACAGGCTTACCGTCCGGATACGTAGTGATTTCGTGTTCAACAATTTTTGGATCGATGCCTGGCATTTCCTCGTAAGACCAAGAAAAAACATCGCAGAATTCTTTAAAAAGATCCGTGTAAATCTGAATCTCTTCGGGGGAGCAATCCGCTCCGATGAAGACATTCTCCACGACACCAGGGTTTCGGGAGATATTGATAGGTATCGTGGCAGCGATAGTCGCCATGTTTCCCTCAGCATAAATATCCTGTGTAGCCAAGAGGTTAATGGGACAAGGCTGATCTCCCGTCATGGTGATAGTGAATTCTCCTGCCTCGATTCGGTGTAACTCTGGGAGGAAGTATGATCTGTGATGAAGATCATCCCAAGGTTTGTCTGGACCAGTCATTGCTTCAATTATGGCTTTGTCAGAAGGAAAGACTAAGTCTAACGAATCGGTGTTGACAAGAGAATCCCGAGCCCAAATAGGCTCTAGTAACGGATCCAAATCTTGTGCGGGAATCAGATCAGGAGTAGCTGAAGTTTGCTGAACCAAACAGTACGCTACTTCAGCGGCCGACAAGGGCGTAGACATGCCTGCATGCCCTATCGCATCCATCGTGTCTGATGGGGAAGGAAGAATCCATGGATCCTAGAAGTAAGTCGTGCGGAACGACGAAACATGGAAAATCTCAGCCTTGTGGTGAGTTGATATAAACTTGACATCACTATGAGGAGGTGGGTAATCGAAAGTACCCATCAAAGATGGGCACAAACCAACTCCTACATTAATGACACCAGCTTGAGGATTATCAACCATGGGAACCGTGGATGCCCCCAAAGCTGGGTCAGGTCGAGAGAAGGATAACTGGTCAATGGTCACTATCCGGCCTTCATGTGGGAACAATAGGACTCGGAAAACTGTAGCGACCACTGCTTGCATTGCATAAGTCCAAATACTACCTAACAATAGATTGTAATCGATGGGAGCATCGACTACCTCTACTTCGACGCACACGGTCTTTCCCCCTAACTACACCGGGAAAGAAGGAATGATGCCATGCGGTCAGAAAGAACGACCATCGAACGCAGTGAGAAGAGTAGGTGACGGAGACAAGTTAGGTTGGCCAATGGCTTTCCAACATGCTAACGACATAATGCAAGTCGAAGCGCCCTCGTCTACCACCGTTCGAAAGATATTTCGTGTAAAGGTTTTCGTGGGGTGAGCCACTACTATCTGAAATGCGATGTGGTAAGGCAAACAAGGTTTCAAGTCAGTCGTATCTAACATGATCATTCCCGGGTTACAAGTCTCAGTAGAGCCTAAAGAAGTTAACAAGGCTTTTCTCTGAGCAGGGAAACTTTGGAGGACTTCCAAAGCGGACATAGCACAAGGGGTTTGTGACAAATCTTCCACCACAGAGTAGTTCTGGGTGGCCCTTGCATTTGGATTATGAGAAGCTCGTTTAAACGCACCTTTTGGGATGCGAGTCATTGTTTCACCCAATGTCTTCTCGATCTGTAGAGGAAGAGATGGGATCTCGACTTCTTTGCCTTTCTCAGAGGTTCTTGGTTTGCTATAATCGTGAGCTCTAGTCGCTATGAAAGCGTCACTTTTCATCATGTATACGTTCACGGAAGATGAACCATTTGGGGGAGGGAAGTTTTTGTGGCTGCCCCCCTCCGTACTTGCAGAGGCTTGAGTTAAATTTTGCCCATGCTGAAAGGGATTAGTCAACACGGCTTGTTGTTGCTGTGTGACAAACTTCTAGGCCTCTGCAAGTCGAGGGTATAGATGGGTTGGGTGGTCTTCCGCACACAGGTTGCACGGATACCTCTCCTTTTTCCTTTCCGTGGTGCCCTCGCCAGCGTTATCATTTGGTTTATTATCCCCCTTACCCTTCTTGCGTTGTTTTTTCTTTCCTTCAGGCTGCTGGTTGGCCTTTGGGTTAGTCGTCTGTACAGAGTGTACTTCCGACGTTTGAGTAGGAGGAGCAGTCGAAGCAGTAGTCTGGCTGGCCGCTGAGTGTTGTATAGATAACTACTGCAATTGTTTTGTCAATTGCTCTGCGGGCTTTATTTGTGCTGAACCAATGATGCCATCGGCATGTGGTCCGGCTCTCTGTCTGGTTTTGTCCAGAATTGACCGTGGTGCATCCGGCAGGATGGTGTACAATAGACCAGACTGAGAATAGATAAGCTTAAACTGTTGAGCCCTCATGATGGCCTCTTCCTCGGAGAAGACCCCTGAAGTCATGACATCTTTGGATAGCTGCGGAACTAAAGACTTAAGGAACCACTCAAGAAGGAATGCTGGTGGGACGGGTACCTTGATAAGACTCTTTCAGCGTCACCACTCTCGAATATGATCCGAGATTTGGTCTGCTGACGTCTGCTCGAAATTGGCCAGCAACTCTATGCCGGCATCGTATCTCACAGGTAACTGGAAATGGTTAAGGAAAGCCATAGCCAGTTCGCCAAAAAAGGAATATCGTGAACGATCAAGCTCTATGTACCATTTTGCGGCACTCCCAATAAGAGTGCGTTGAAACAATCGCAACTGGACGGAGTCATCTTTCAGTGAGTTAGATGAGCACCATAAGTGGAAAGTGGTCACGTGATCACCTGGATCTTCATTAGGCTTGGCCTCAAACTTTGGGATGTTCGAAGGAAACTTCGTCGGCATAGGAGGCCAACGCGGATCGTGACAGATAGGATCATTCAACAACCGTGTGAAATCCAGCAAGTGTAACGTTTCCAAGAAAGGAAGTTTAGGTTGTTGCTGATAGCCAGGATAAAAGGGTCCTGGAGTTGGACTGACACCAGGTTGCCAGGAAAAGTTTGGCTGCTGGCCCGGGTTCGGATAGAAACCATTGCCCTGACCAGCATAAGGGTTTTGTATTTGAGGAGACATCATTTGTTGATTCCCCGTGAAGGACATAGGATGTTGGGCGTTCATCGTATTTGAGGGACTTTGGGAAGGATTCTCCCATGCCGATCCTGTGGGGAGAGGCATAGAGGCCTGTCTGGGGTTCCATTGTCTGTGGAAAGAATTTCCCCAGAACAACATTCCAGATGATGGAACGAATCCTTGTGCTGAGTTCCAAGGTCCTGGTATATGTGCCCCCAGCGCAGGAATAGTACCCTGTGCCGGCGTAGACTGTCCAAAAATGGGTGTGCCCCCTGATGGGAAAGCAATGGATGCGAAAGTGTTATTACCAACCGTCCCATTCCAAACAAACGACGACAAACCTACCAGATGAGTTTGCGCAGGTGGTCCTTGACTCCCGGCTCCAAATGGACTCGTGTGTGTAGGTAGCCCGGCGGACTGCTGAGGCAATCCACCGAGTGAAGGGGACGAAGGAGGGATATGACCTCCATCATAAGGAAAAGCATTGAAAGGGACAGGAATGCCCCCAAGTTTACCTTGCAGAGAAGTGTTAGAGCTCCCTGCCCCCAGACCCAAAGTCTGTGAAATGGAGGAGGTGAGTGCAGGACTCGTTCCTGAACTAGGCATACCATATGAAAATGGAGCGCCTGTCGCACTAGGTGTGTAAGGGGGTGTGGCCACCGCAATAGATGGCATTGGTCCACTTTGCGACGTAGTTGCGGCCGAGACCATGGTGTCCTAGACCACCGACAAAGGCAAGTTAGGAGAAGATTCTCCTGTGGTAACAACAGTGATAGGAATGGAAGAATTCCCAGAGATTTGTTCCATAACTGGGTTAGGTGTTGATAGGCGTTCGTAAAATTGAATTGGCACAATAATGTCCGGCCAAGAATCAATGTTTGAGGTTTCAACCGATCCAAGATTGGTGGTTGATCCCTCGGGGGGTTGTTCGGGCTCAATGGTTTGAAGCCCGGTTGCTTTGAAAGACCCTCGTTGGTCTAGCTTCTGCCTCAAAGGTGGCAGGGGTGGCTCCAGTATAACCGGCGACAGGCCCAAAAGCCTTCGTGACTGGAGGAGCTCTGAATCCTCCACTTTGTGAGAATATTCACGACATGCTAAGGTATTCTACATGAAAAAATAGTAACACGCACTAAAAGAAAGCCCCTAGAAGATAAATCAAGCGAGCACTATATTAGTAGGAAGAATAGTTACAACAACCAACACTAGAGTACCTTACCGGTGCAAGTGAAACTCGAATATGAAAGCACCCTCCGGGTCTACTCTGCAAAGCGTTGGTCCGATGTCTATCCTAGGTACCGCGATATACCCCCGCAGTCACCTGTGTATGTCCCTAGAAAAGATTGGCAACTAGTTTGCCAGCACATGAACAACTATCAAGCGGGTATAGTCGACAGTCGGGTAGACCACAATGAGCAGGGTATCAAGCCCGAAACCTGTCAAGGGTATCGAGAGCAAGTGTTTCGGAAGATGACTGAGTACCTCGAACGGATTCGAGATCCATGAAGCTCCATGGCAAATGCAAATGACGGAATCCCTTAACAGATCCTCTATATGTGTTCTCCACAATGCTCAGTCCAGCTTTGGAGGGGTTATCTCCACTGCCTTTCCTTACGCGACCTCATGTTTAGCCCCTGTGTTAGAGGGGGGTCCTAAATAACTTTCCGTAACTGGACTTCTACACTCCCTATTGACAGACTCCAATGTTTGGTTTGGGTGGCCTTGGAGAATTTACTCTCCAACCTATTCCAAGGCCCTATTCTTAAGCTAGTGTATGCACCCTACAAACAGAAAAGTCTACTTGATTTTATTTAGCGTTGCTTTTAAAGGGATTTGTTAAGTCTCTAGGTGCGGAAGTGAAACTGATGGTGTGTAAACAGACTCAAAGCAAAAAGAACAAAATACTTGGAAACAAACTTTTATGAAAATGCAAAACCAACAACTTTTCAACAAGAAAGACTTCTTTTTCGTTTCGAAATTACTAAGATTTTATACAGTAAATATGAAGGATTTTCACTCAGATCTGCGAGCTACTTATACTTGACACGCACTGCAAAAACTTATGCAAAAAAGACTTCTTTCCTAGCTACTGATGCAACAACGCAATCTTCAAATCAAGAAGAAAATGATTTTTTTTTTATTTTTTTTTATTGCAAAATCACGCAACAAGGAAAAATGATGACAAGATCAAAACCAAGAGAAATAAAAGAAAAATCTGGCTTAAAGCGCATATCGCAACCAGAATCAGAGTACAAAATGCGAAAAAAGTAGTCAAGATAGCATCGATTCTAACACTTGCCTAAAAACCATAAAACAAATATTTTTTCTCTTTTGTCTTTTCTATCAAAAAATCTAATAACAAACACAAGCTAAGGGGGAAATTCCCTAACCTGCTGACTGTACAGCCCCAGACTCCAGACCCCTGAGAGGATCTCTTCTCACCACAGGAGGGGATGACTACCCCACCCAAGCTGAAAAGCTGCCAATCAAGCCCGCGACTGTCACCAAGACAGCACGCGTGCAAACGCGTGCTGAGCTTCTACAGCACGCGGGTACCCGCGGGCTAGCCTTAAACAGGCCACGGGTCTGTATAAAAACTGAGATAAAATCACACACAAACAGTCTAGTCCTGAAAAAGGCTTCTGGTATTGACAACCAGAGTCTCTAAAAGGCTTAGATGCTATCACTTTAACAGAAAAGCAAGATTTGCAGAAAGAAAAACCAATGTAGAAAAAAAACAACACAATAAGACAGACTGAAAAACAAGACAATAAACCAATCAAGACCCAGACAGGATCCAGAAAGCCCCCTGAGAAGATAAACTTCTGACAGGGAAGAGGGGACTGCCTCTTAAGCTTCCTGGGCTCTACACGCTACTGAAACCACTACAGCAGGCGTTCACACGCGGGCTGTAGATGGTTAGAGTGCGGGAACACACGTGCAGGCCTTCTGCAGGTCGCATGTACCTCTGTGTGTCTTGTGACTAAATGTCAAGCGTCAGTCAAGGAAGACTGGTATTGATAACCAGGTTCCCTGCTAGCATTAACCTAACAGAAAACAAAAATAAACAAAGAAACAGAGACTGAACTTCTTTGAACTACCCAAAAGATCTTTAACCAAATCTGGAAACCCTAAGAGTAAGACTATCCCCAGTGGAGTCTCCAATTCTGTTGTGGGGTATTCTACCCTACGGACTAACAAGATAGGGCTTTAAACTTGTACGCAAATCATGACCCTTCAGAAATAACTTTTAACCTTCTACCCCAATCTAAAACCCCTTTTCTCATGCAAACATGGGAAGAATCAACTAACCTTTTTATCGACGGTTGAAGTAGATCCTTCGTTGAGCCTTTATCCCCTTGCTGCTGTTGCTCCTTCCAAAAAGATTTCCTGCAATCAAGACAAAACTACACATGCATGCTATTGATCTACTAGAGGGTTAAAGATTGAACACAAATAAAATAACATAGACAAGACTCATGTATTTGGGACGGGAAAAGTATCTTTTTCATTAATCTCAATATGAATCAACTTACAATGATTTCAGAGACTGGCCACCGTTCCTCGATCCTGATCCTGGGCTCCTCCTCTTCTTTGTCTTCCAACTGCTTTTCTTGAACTTCTCCTAAAGCTTGAGGAAAGGCTAAAGGGTTGGGACAATAATGGACTTGGCAATTTTGGCAGAGTTTCTTTGCTATGATTTTTTCCTTCTTTGAATAGTACCCCAACCCCTCCTTTTATAGGCTAGAAGGAGCTATGGTTTTAGGCGAACTCTCGACCATGCATGGCTGGGAGTTCTAGTTAACTGACAAAAATCTCTTCGTCCGGGCATAAACTTTCCTGATTTTTTTCTTTGTTAGGTAAACGCGGGCTGTAGTGGGCCAGCCAGTGTTCACACGCGTGTTGCAGAAGGCCTGCTAGCGTCCCAATGCGCCCAAGGATAGGTTAGGGTGCGGGTTACTTAATTTGGGAGGTTTTTGAAGAATCTGTTCATCATGGCTTTGGCAATGAAGGGCAATGAGTTGGCCTGATGCCAGGTAAGCATGGATAGTGCAATTTAGGGTTATAACAGGGGGGGGATAGTATTGTTTTGAAGCTTTGGAAGCCATTGTAGCAGATTTTTGCAGAAGCTTAATACAGATTGCAACAAGTTTTTATAGGGATTCTTGTGTTGGAGTTTGTGTCCATGTGTTTTATTTTTCTATGTAAATTTTCTTCATCCCATGTTTTTCTTATGCTAAATCTATCTCAATTGTTGAAACATAATTCATTTCATGCTCTGTTTTTTAGGATTTGACAATTAATTGTTGCAGTGTTCTTGTAGGTGAACTCACATTACAGTTCTCACTTACCCTCTACCTTTGTTTTCCTCAATCATCACACTACAACGATATTCAATTGGACATACATTTCCAGCTACATTTCCCTTTTTAGACCTCTGCAACTGATCTTTAACAGTGATTATTCTAGTTTCCTGGTTTTCAAATCCATTGTTCAGCAAAACCCCCACTTTATTATCAAAACTCCTCACTGTACCCAATACCTAGTCTAATATCATTGATTTTTAGTCATATCATTGAGGTTGACCAATTGAGAGAGCCCTCTCTAGTTGGTAGGGATAGATACTGACCAAAATATTGGTTTGAGGTTACCTTTGCCAGTTTCCTTCATAGCCTTGGGAGATCTGACAAAGAGACAACAGGTGGAAAAAGATGTTATTTCCTTAGCCCATCATCTCCACTCAACCAAAAGTGTTTCATGTCCTCATGCAACCTACTATTCTTGTTCAAGAGAACTGGAGTGAAGATCTTCCCAATTGAAGGATAAATGCCCAAATTCATTTGCACCATAAAATCCAAGTTCTTTTTCTACCTGAGTCCATTGCATAACTTCTTCTCATTCTGCCTACTTGATGGGTGACTTGTAAAACCTAATAGGACACCAAATAAGGGGAAAGTGAAAGACAAGGCCAAGCCACCTAACATCATGTATTATTATAGAGTTTATATAAAAGGTTTCTCTGTTGATGGATCAAATGAAATATGGATAGCCAACAAGTTTCCTATTCCTAAAGTAATTAGGGAGTTGTTCCCATATGTCACAGGAAATCAACAATGCCTTCAAGGAATGTTTCTTTACAATTTATTGGTAATTAGAGATATCATATATTTTATGGTATCTAATGATTGCATATTCTCCAAGGTATCGTAAAAACCTATGGTAATAAACTATTATAACCAATGGTAGGGGATACTAATTCCAAATGATCAATATTGAACCAACATCCCACTACTGATACCAACATCCCATTTAGGCATCTTTTGAACAATTAGTGGGCAATGCTAAAATCCCCGCATGAACTTCTTACCTTGTTCCAAAACCATATTCCATAAACAAATACAAATGTTATAGCATAATCATGGATGTAAGATTCCATCAATATTAATTTAGATTAGATATAGTGGAAAGAGTTTTGATTATAGTGTTAAATATTACATTTGGTTCTTAGCATGAATCATGTCAATTATGAGTCAAGGAACCTCACCAAGTCAATAAATTATTATTTCCTAGCCATGGGTTTTCTTACCTTGGTCTAGAGTCAATAAAGTTTCACATGTAGACATATCACTAAACACAGAGATTGAGTTGGGTTTTATTCCTAGACAATTTGTATTTCACTAAGAATTCCATCACTTCACTAGGATGGTGAATCTAGGAATAACCAACAATTATTAAATTTGTGAAAAAACGAGGGTTTTGTTGCATTTTGGGAGCAGTGCGACCCACGGTGCGACCCTTGGAGGTAGGATCTGAGTTTTGCATCTATTTGTATAGCCTTGGAGATAGGATCTGAGTTTTGCATCTATTTGTATACCCTTGGAGGTACGATATGAGTTTTTCATCTATTTGTATACTCAATGTAATCAAAGGGGGGGGG
>ML789753.1:284711-306783 GCA_009831015.1 Picea engelmannii
TTGGAAGCCATTGTAGCGGATTTTTGCAGAAGCTTAATATAAATTGCAACAAGTTTTTACAGGGACTTTGTATTGGAGTTTGTGTCCATGTGTTTTCTTTTTCTATGTAAATTATCTTCATCCCATGTTTTTATTATGCTAAATCTATCTCAATTGTTGAAACATAATTCATTTCATGCTTTGTTTTGTAGGATTTTGCAATTAATTGTTTCATTGTTCCTGTAGGTGAATTCACATTACATTGCTCACTTACCCTCTACCTTTGTTTTCCTTAATCATCACACTACAAGAAGAATGTCATGTTTAATATTTCTTCATTCTTGAGGTGCATCATGAGTTTGAAAAAGTAGTGAAACACCATGTTTTACCTCCCCTCACAAGTTATGAAATTTTGGATGATGAAATCTACCTCTTTCCAAGGTGAAATCAACAAGTCCCTTTGAATTCCTTTTTGTATGTCGGGCATAGTAGAGGGATTTGTTAGAAACTGAGGCTAACTATCTATTGGTATCTTCAAATAATTTAACCACCTTCCACCTTGAAAGGGGAGACCTATGTATCAACTGATGAACTCTTCAATTACAATTAGGGTAAGTTGTTGCACTAATGACCTCCTACTGTTGAAGGTTTTAGAAAATTCCAATCCAATTCCTAGGTCCTAGCCTTATAACCTCTAGAAAAATGAAAACTGACATGTTTTTTCAAAGATTTTCATTACCTATGGGTTGTCTACAATTATCATTGTATATTCAATATCGACCCCCTTCACCGAACCTTCGATGGTGCACTATATCCAGAGGTGAGTTTGAAGAGTTAAATGGTTCTCCGAGGTAAGTTTTTTGGGGTTGAATTGTTGAATTGTAATTAAGTTCTATAAATGTGGGTAATCATATGAATAAATGAGAGGATTATATAGAACTCAACAAGAGGATGGAGAGAAACAAATGGCATGACATTGAAATTGATTGTTATTGATTGCAATCAATAAAAATCAATTTCAATCTCTTTACACATGTTCCTGTCACATCTCATGAACTTAGCAATTTTCCTAAATTTTTTTGTACCAAATCATAAATATGAAAAACTTAAATATCCATTCATATGGATAGCTTGAAAGAAGAACTCATATGGATAGCTTCAAAACTTAAAGATCCATATTGATGTATGCATTGGGTTTTTTCATTTCTAGATGAGGGATATGTTAGAATGTGTTTTAATGTTGTCTAGTGGATTGATGTAATCTTATAACTAGTGTCATAATGATGATAATTATAACATCGTTTGTGGGGAACTTATACATGTAACTAAGCTTCACTAGAATTTAGTAGCATTGCACATGTGCACACAGAGGTTGTTTTGGGGAGTTATTTGCCTAGTGACTAGCCCCTCGTGTAACAGTGACCTGCACTACTAGGTCCTTTTTATCCACCACTTATCCCTTATATCTTAATGAGATTATTTCTTACCTTTATGGTTTGGTGTTTCTTGTTAGAAAAAGAGGATCACATAGAAATAATATAAAACGGATGCAGAAATAAAACAGATGCCCCTTTATTCCATATTCATTGAACTCATCAGGTACATGCATCACACAATAGGAGTAAATAAGGCTATACAGGTCTTAATAGTTCATGCTATTAGATCATATGAGTATCAATTAAATGTAAATCATTCATGCAATGGTTGTATAGCCTCTACTTCCAAATTACATTGGTTCTAGTAGTAGGTTTACCATTGAATAGGCATGAATATGGGAAAGCAATACGAATGGTAACATGTAATGGAAGCTTATTAGAGAAACAAGGAAATCACCTTTCCCATATTCATTGATGTCATTACCTCAATAAGATTGGTATAATACAGGTAATAATTCAGTTATTACATGTATTATACCATACAGGTTCTTAATCTTCATACTGTATCTTCATGAGAATGATACTACTCTAATCATACAAAAGCTTCATAGTGAGTTTGATAACCTGTAGATACGAGTTATGCTTCGAGTTCCATATCACATAGTTTCCATAACAAGAGCTTAGTAATAGAGAGCTTAGTATGATTGCAGTCATTGTGTTTTTTTGTAATGTTTGGAATAGGCTAAGAATAGAAAGAAGAATGGTCACAAGAAGGTGTGAGGAGGCTTCCTAGAGTAGTGTTCTCTTGGTCAAAGTCATAGGAAAATTGTAATTAGAATTAGGGAAAAATAGAAACAAATAATGCATTTTTATTTTTATGTTCACAAGATCAACATTTATGATAAACGAAATAGATAGATCTAAATTAAATTGTGAGTATAAAAAAAATTATTAGTGAAAAGACAAACCTCAAGCTTACCACCTAATCTAAGAAAGATGTACTTATCACATGTGTGGATTAAAACCTTTATAATATGATCAGAAATAGTTTTAGGTTCGTGGATCAAACCTCTAGGGTTTGATATCTGTCATAAGGACTTAGGAACATGTTTTCCAAGGTATAGACCATCACAAGACAACTGCAGCAAACAAAACTCAAATTTGAAAAGATGGTCCAAAAAGGAGGTTGCACCATCATCAAGAGAGAACAACTGAGGTAGC
The DNA here is from genome assembly GCA_009831015.1 of Picea engelmannii. Classification (NCBI taxonomy): domain Eukaryota; kingdom Viridiplantae; phylum Streptophyta; class Pinopsida; order Pinales; family Pinaceae; genus Picea; species Picea engelmannii. The sequence goes on from ML789753.1 coordinate 287,288, forward strand.
CACATAAAATAAGAGAGTGAGGAGTGAGTGATTTTGAGTGTAATAAAATGCTAGAGGGTAAGGTCTTATTTATAGTTAGCGAGAGGGGTTAGGGAAATTTAAAATTATAATTAAATATTGACATTTAATTAATATAAATATTAATTAAAATGTCAATTAATATTAATATTAATTATAAAAACCCTAAGCACATATAAAACCACAATCACATAAATAAAACCTCAATCACATAAAACAACAATGGGGTACCTTTTAAAAAAATTCAAGGGGGGTCCACAATGGCAAAACATATCCACATGAGTCTCATAATGACCTATAAACTTAATCATCACTCCATAAGGGGGTCCATCAACAATGTGGTCATGTCCATATTTATAAGAACTCATAGATCTCATGGACCATCCCCGGAGAGAGGAAGAGGATCACACATCAAAACATCTTGGTATTACACCAAGATCTACTTGGTCAAAGACTAGGTTTCCCCAGAACACATCTGGGGGCCCTAGAACACATCTAGGGTCTTATCCACCAAGGTACAAGACCAAGGATCAACCCATGCATTAGGAAAGGGTTCCCTGGAACACATCTAGGGGCCCTAGAACACATATAGGGTCTTATATCAACCACCAATGAACACATACAAAGATCAATCCAATAATTGAGCAAGGATTCCCTGGAACACATACAGGGGCCCTAGACACATCTAGGGACTTATATCAACTACCAAGGAACATATAAAAGGATCAATACAAGCACTAAGAAAGGATGATCCCTTAGTAAACCTACCATTTGGATGACATTTTCTTCCCATAAGAAAGTGAGAAGATGCCTAAAGTTCCCAATGATAGATAACCATACTACTTAGCTTCCATCATGTACCAAAGGAGAAAAATTGTATCGTTGCATAAAGGAGGACCGTTTGGAGGCGGAGAGATAGTTAGATTGTAGTGAACTGTTTGGAGGCCCAGACATCATGAGATTTCAGTACACCTGAGTTGAAATGACCGTTTTAGGCTGAAATATGTCATATTGCAATGTACCCTTTGGAGTGTACTGTAATCTCATGATGTCTGGGCCTCCAAATGGTTTATTGCAATATCTCTATCTCTTGGCCTCCAAATGGTTTATTGTAATCTCTCTATCTCTCGGCCTCCAAACGGTCCTTTCAATTTGGGTGCACTACAATCTCATAATCTCTAAGCCTCCAAATGGTCATAATGTTCATTTCAGTCGGTTCCATTCTTCCAAATATCTTGTCACCAGAAAGAAACTACCATTTTTGGCGGCATGTTCGGATCCATACATTCATGTTAGAATTTATCCATACATTCATGTTAGATTTATCCATTGATTAACCATAAACCTACACTAACAGATCCATAATATCTAGAGGACATAATAAAAATATTATACATACCTAAATGGCGATTTTTCAATTTAGCAATCGAACATAACAATTCATAAAACATTAAACATAACTAGAATTTATGGCTATATAAACGTATATGTTGAAAGGAGAAATCACACCTGATCTGATGAATTGTTCAAAAATACAGTTGGAATGGTTGGCCCCGCATATTTCTCTTCAGTTTTATGGCCCTTTGTTAGTCTTGAGCTTCCCTCAATCGACAAAGAAAGATCTTAAAGTACCTGCCAAAATCATTCAACCTCCATAAATATCTAAAAAAACAATATAAGTAATATTTGTAGCTCATTATTTACTCTAAGATTCATTTTTACAACAGTTTCAAAACATAATTGAATGAGTTCCTCTTGGTTTCGATAATAATTTATTGGATCCACACATCTAATATTTGATCAATCTTCCTCCCTTGATTTGAAGTAGCAGCAACAAAGTCAACATTGACTTTGTTGCTTCTCTGTTGGATTGAGGGAGGTTTTCTCCAAGATTAAACAACTCCAATAAATTATTCTCTACTAAACAGGGCCAACCATGTTAAGGTAGAATCTCTTATGGCCCGTTCCCCCCCCCCTCACATCACTCTCAATTCCCCAATACCTAGCATATAAATCTATTGAAATATTTACAACAAAAACAAACATATATACATACCAATATTCACAATTGTTTACAATGAAATAAAATGTTTCCTTGATCCATTTGGAGTGAGTGGAATATGGTGAAAATAGATTTTATATTAAATAATTATTAAAATATTCATGTACATCATCATTTAGTACTTTTAGCCAGCCTCGTCTTCTTATCTCTATAGTTCCTAATCATTTCATCAATATCTATGTCTTCATTCTCTGGGTGCTCTTCAAAATTTGATTGTGATTACATGCTATCATGCAGAGCATGCCTAGTCATGCGGTACTCATGGTCTAATGGAGGTCATTGTGATGAGGCATCACCTACAAAAGAAAAAAATACAAAATTTAAATGGCTAGTTTTAAATATCATTGAACTAGTTCAGTAATATTAAAAAAAACACATGCAATGTCATTATTTACCTAGTTCACTGGTCGACACCATTGGAATGGTTTCCCCTGTTGCTTCTCTTCAACTGTACAAGACTCAAGTATAACATTCTATGACATTGAGACCACAAACGTTATAAGGACAATCATAAATGTATAAGTAAAAAACAATAGAAGTACAAAATGTATAACTACAAAATTATTAAGTATATGATTAAAATATAGCCATATTAGCATCATATGCCATCTCGATCGTAGCACTATCATGGGGTTGTGCCCTCGTGGAAAATTGGGACTAAATGGGATCAACACCATTGTATGGTTGCAAACTTCTATCAATGCACTGCTCTCCAATACTAGTGCATTCATTGACAGTGTTGCTCCCCTCATTAAAACAAAGTTGTAAATATTAATAATATCCAACATGATTGTATTCTTTTAATAATAAAGGTTAATGTGGATTAAATTTTATTTAACTTATCCTACAAAGTAGTTCTTGGTATCTGCCCCAAGCTTTTTCAACGTTCAACTACTGCTTTATATCTGTACTTGTAACCAAGCTGGAGGTCTTTCTCTGTTGTTTCAATACCAAACTCGTCACCCTGCATTGCATAAGAGTATGTATTTTTTATGTTATTCATTGCAATTACCTTAAAATTTTAAGGCGATACAAATATGATATTTAGGTACTTATAATTCATGACTGCAACTTCAAGTAGCCACCCTGGCCTAGCCTGTGCTAGCCACATTTGGAAAGCCTTGATTTTGTGGCCTCTGATGTTTCAGTCAACCTATCATCAAAAGTTTCAAGTATGTTAATATATACCAAAATTTTATTTACATCTCAAAAAAATTGAACGTATTCAATTGAAATTGTAATTTACCTTATGGGACCAGAGGGCATTTTTCCTTCATCTGTCAATTTCTTCTCTTTTGTGTCCTCAATGAGGGCCTTCCACTCCCTATCTGGAATCATCATAGGATGCTCATACCTATCATTTTGTTTCAAGTTATGGCTATATGTTTCTCTCATATATTTTAAATATTGGTCAGCTGCGGCAGTGGCCAAGGTCTTATTAAATGTACCTACACCAAAAAGGCTTTCTAGATAATCCATCAATTATTTTTTGAGGTTGGAATTCTGGGAATTCCACCTCTCTTGTATGGTGGGACCAAAAATAAAAAAATCCTTATTCTGCAAGTACCTGTAAAAATCTTTTTTCCCTACACGCAAAATGATTATATGATTATTAATTTAAAAATAATAATTTAGATGATTTATATTTGTCTACATAGAGAACATGAAAAAATTAAAAATTTAAAAATTACCTGGGAATTTATCCTGATTTAATGGAATCCCTTCCTCGTTGACCATAAAGGTGCCCTTAAGGTTCCTTGTGTTGGTCACATGTATTTCTTTAGGAAAAGAAACCATATAGTTTGTCAAATCATCGGCCTCATGTCCATCACCACCTCTAGAGCCTACCTGTGTGGCCGCTTCCTCGGTGTATGTGTCGTGGCTCCCACCTAATGGTGTGGAAGGTGGAGATTTGAATAGATGTGTTCTGGAAGTTATACGAGGGCCTGCATTGGGACCCCATGGTGTCTGTGCAATGCCACTACTACCGATACAATGCATGTCGGTGTCAGCGGGATCTAAAAATCTCTATATAAGAAAGAAAACATTTTTTCGTTTAGATAATGTAAAAGTTAAAAATCAATCTTTCATAATTGATCTTATGAATTAAAACAAAGCCACTTGAAATTATGGTTATTACCTTATATGTATTAAACCTTGTCATAAATTCTTTGATCCTTTCTTCAACCTCGGGAGTTTGATCTAGAATATCTAACAAGTGAGCTAGTTCCTTGTTTCCTTTACTGATATTTTTTCTTATTAAAACCACAGGGTCAGGGGATTCATACGAATACCTTTCACCAAGGGAATCATCATCAACATCATGTCCCACCGAATACATATTCAAAAAAATAAATAATAATTCAGTTATGTAAACAAACAAAATAATTGATTGCCATAGAAATAAAATGCATATTAAATGCAATTCGAAAATTGTTGTTCATTTACCTGTTCTAAGGCTGCTTTTTATTTACCACAATCATCCTGCCAGATTACAGTAAAATTAGAACCATGATCATTATCATGAGAGATAAATTCAAATTTATGAGAAATTCAAATGTTGATAGTAAAAATAGGACACACTGAGTACTAAACAAACATATGCTCTCCAAATGGATTAACACCGTAAAGAACCCATCAATGGCTACAAAATTGTAAAGGCTAAGGCATGGGTGCGAGTTATTGACAATGGGATAAGTGATGTTGTTGTTGTTGCCCATTATTGTTGTTTTCCATTACCTTGACTCACTCCATCCAAAAAAGGACAAATATTTTAATTACCTTGAATCCCTCCATCCAAAAAGGAAAAATGGGACAAGCCATTATTCAAAGGCCATGATTACATATTGGTAGGATTAATGGTGAATGGACATTGCGGCTAATTGGACATTGCATGGGATTCATTATGACATTTGTAATTTTCACAAGTCCCAATGTATCTTCACAACTCCTGAGTTCGTTCACAACTCTCAAGGCATTGGTCAGAATGACATATGCAGTTTGGGGATATTATTCATGCAAATGGACCTCTCATGCCATGCCACATTACAAATATTGGAGTGGTCAACTTGTTTGTGCATTTGGAGGCATGTGTCACATAGTTTGATGGATGACCTCCTAGTTTGATCGATGTTGGATATTGACAAGAAAACATGCTTCTTAGAAAAGACCTTGATGGATAAGATTTTTGTGGAAATGAACTTGGGAGATGGATTTCTTGAAGGAATTGATATCTAGGTGGGGAATTTTTCTTATTATCAAGAGATAGAGAATGTTAAGATTCCTTTTTGGTGTTCCATCTGTTATCACTCCAAGAAACTCTTTGAGGTTGTAGGTCAAAGATGCTTGGTAACTTAAAGTAAACTTGTTTTTGTATTTTGTATGTGTGTATCAATGGGATAACTCAATTACAGTATGGTATTCAGATAGTCAAAATGAGAATCAAATGAACCAATTCTCTCAAGGATCAATAATCAGATGATAGCTTTAAAGTGGGTGAGAAAGTAGTGTTTATAAACCAGATACAAAAATGTAGGATTTAATAAACAATGATAAGCAACTATTAAGCAAGTTATGAACTGACTGATGAGATGACAGACATTCTGCAGTTAAAACAACTTGAATAAGAGTACAGAAGGAAAGATGATAATTTGATATCAATGGAGAGAGAAAACTGTGATTTGTATTATCATATCAAAAATCCTATTTACAATATAGTATATTTCTGTATCCAGAATCGAACCCCTAGTATGTGAAAAAGATAGGAATTTAGAGTCTTTACAACAAGTCTCAGATTCTGGAAAACTGGATCTGGATTTCTAAATATAGAAAACAGAAAACAAAACTAAATACAATAGGATAACTAAAGATCTAGTTCCTATGAATCGTAATGTCTTCAAAGTTCTTTGACATATGCTCTTTATCATTGATGTGCCTCTGATGTGTCTCTGATGTGTCTCTGATGTGATGACACATGTCTTCAAAACTGAAATCTTTCAACAACTGTGTGTAAAGTCTTAGATAACCATATGAGCTTCTACCTCCTATATCTCCATAAAACCTTGAAACCAAATATTTCATAATTTGGTGATTAATTCTTTGAAGCCACCTTATCTTTAAATCACCCAAAAATCACTTTGTTTGAGCTCTAAATCTTCAGATTCCTTCTCTGCGGTTTCACCAGCTATTTAGTCTTGAAATTTGCTAGTTAGTCGTTGAAAGATCTTCTTTTCAACACTAACTAGTTATAAATACGCCTCCTCTGTTGGTGAAAGCTATTTCATTCATTCTCTTCAATGCCAATCTCCTCTTTGTTTGATTTTCTTGATAAATTCCATCTCATATGCATTACATGCAGCCTTCAATGTTTCCAATTTTGACATGAGAATATTTCACGCAGCTGATTTAACCTTCTTTGTTCTCTATACACAATATTCTGGAACATGGAATTTACACAAAACCTCTAGAATATTTTCTTCAAGACATTCATCATCTTTTAGGATTGCAGATGGGAAAACTCAAAAGAAAAAACCCACGCCCACCTAAAATTTTTCATATCTATCCACAACTTCTTCCAGAAGCGGGACCTCCCATATCTACTGTTGGATAAATAAACCTTTGAGCCAAAGGGTTGTGAATTTGACTGTAAACTAGAAATGTCATCTATCAAGATGCAATTGAAGGCCTTCACAACAATCCTCCACAGTGAACCATCGGGAAGATCTCTCCTTGTAGCCATGCATCTGCAAAGAGAAAAAATCTTTTGTAAACAAGTTAAGGAGAACCCACTCCAATGTGCAAGTAAAACCCAAAATTCTCAATGGGAAAACTGGATATACGAACTACACACTGATCTAGAGTAGAGACTAATATTTGAAAAATCTCCATAGGAGCATCTATGGATGACTTGAGCTCCCTGTCTTAACATTTTATCCAAACTCATCTTATATGAAGACTGTGTTCTTTTCTATCTGACGCAGCTTCCTCAACTAATTATGCATTTCATTTATCGATCTAAGTCTTGAATTCTGTGTGGTTGGCATCCAAAGCAGATCCCTCCTTAAATGTAGCCATAGTCATATGATATTCCTCGAGAAAGGAATAAGCCATACCCTTATGCAAGTATGCTTTTACCAGAGATGAATCTGATTCTATCGCCTTGTTTGCATCAAGGATAACATCTGTATAATTCTCGAACTTAATGTTCATCGATGCCCTGTCAACGTATAACCCAACCTTGGAAGGATATAGATATATGGCCTACATGTAATACTTCAACAGACTATTTGAAGTCGTCTTCTTTGATGACCAGCATAGCCTGCCTCTCAGGATCCTCGACAAAGTAATGATGCTATGCATGCCTTTGTGTTTACCATTGGCCCCTCCTTACCTGCAATCTAGAAATATGAACACATGAATTCATCACTTTCCCTTGACTTGTTGACCTGGCATTGTCTCTGTGTTTTCATTTGAAACCTGTAGCTTACAACCTGATGCTCGACCTGTCAAAAAGATCAATACACAACTATACTAACCATGTTTGTTGCACGAGCATTCTCTGCCTACAAAATCAGGCATCTATATCATCAATTAGCTTGGCCTATGGCTTTGGTGTTTGCGTGTCAACATGTGGATTGATTCATAGCTTAACTCATGGATGGCTACATAGCTAAGCTCGTGGGTCCATAAAACCCCAGATATTTTTAGAACGATAGTCACATAACTATATCAATGAGTTGTAGTGATAGGATAGGGACCTGGTGTGTGTATAACTTATAGACTTTGGAAGATAGGTAATGATATTTAGTGTTTAAGGAAATGTTAGGAATAACGCACTCAAGAACACAACACCTTTTGGCAAAAAGTATATTTATTGTTTGATAGTATAAAATCCAATAGAGCTAGGGTTATAGGTTAAGTATTATTTGTTTTTCATTTTGGTATTGTAGGCTTAAAATAGAGTAATAAAACTCTCAAGTAAATATGATCAATGAGAGCTTAGTCAAGAAATATTGGGAATGGGAGGTATAGACAGTTACTCTAAAAAATTATAAATGAGCTTATGGAGAAAACACTCAAAAATACCAGTGCATTTTTTATCACTAACATCTGGCTCCAACTGGGATGGAGACCTCCCTGCAAGGTTTCCAAGAACCTAGTAGTTCCAGTAGCCTTTAACATTGGGCATGGAGTCATCTGGCCTTTTCCATTGGGCATGGAGTCATCTGGACTTTGCCATTGGGCATGGAGTCATCTGGCCTTATAATTGATCTCTTCAAACTTGTGACCTTCCTGTAGTCTTCTTTGCTTATTCAAGAAATTGAAAACAATCTACTTGCTCGTATGAAGAGCTTATTCTTCTGCTAACTCCTACTCCTAACCATAAAAACTAACTCATCATATGACATCATGCTTCCAATGAAGCCATGATAACATCGGGCTAATTACAAGAATCCTTTGCATGCATATAAATTTTAGAGAACACTTTATGTCGTGCAATAGAATTTCAACTTGCAGAGTACACTTACAATCATCATTTACCTTGGTTCCAAAAATTGCATAATTGAAGACTTCTGAAAAACATAACTCCATATAAACGACTATCAGATCATAGAAAGAGGTTAACTCTTCTTGCTGCTCAAGCCTTTCTTCAACCTCTAATATATAGCTACCATAAACTAGTTCCTGCAAATCTAAAAATAATTGTGAGCTGATTGGACTGCTAATCCCTTCTTTTTTTATATCTTCTGCAAACATGGAATGGCTGATTACAACATGAAGTTGTTCCTAAGTGGACAAAGAAAAAGGCTCATCAAAATCAGATTCATAATTGTCATATATTGGTTGACTGTTTCTCAAGTCAACATAATTTGATGTAGAAATCTTCTTTTTTCCATTTGCATACTTATAAAAAATAGATGAACAGAAAAACTTTGTATCTTGAAAATAAAGACAAGAAATCTTCAGATCCTTCTTTCCAATCATAGGTGAAAACATATCGTAGGCAACCTCTTGAAAAAGTTCAGAAAAATCTTATTCTCTAACTGTTCCTTCATGCAAATCAAAGATAGCAGGTGCAACAGAGATAGGCTCTGATGCATCTAAATCTATAAGATTCTTATTTATATCATGAATATCTTCCTTAACAATATAATTTTCACCTTGACAAACAGAAGAAAAGACTACTTCCTGCTGAACTTTCTTCTCAAATTCATCACAACAATCTTCAAAGAGACTTTCAGCTGGAAATTCATCTTTACAAAACAAATGGAAAGCATAATGAAAACTTTCCAGTGAGTGAATGCTTGAAGCTGGAAGAGTTTTGCACCAATCAAGGGAAATCCCCTCTAATAAATACCTGAAAAGCTTAATTTGAACGTCCTCCTGTACAATTCCAAGCCGATGAATAAAATCATGAAAATACAACAAGTGTTCAACTAGCACATCCCACTTTTCTCCTCGAAATCTGGGAATACTTATTTCCCATTCATCTTTGCTAGGTAATGGATGAGGGTAACTAGAAATACTGGAAATATTGCAAAAAACATACCTCTTATTCATTTCACACCAATGGAGTTGCCAACAGATCTGTCCTTCATGGAGTCGCCAGATAGATTATTACAACCGATTATGATGTATGATCCTTGTCTATCATCAATGGATCAGTTATGTGTCGTCTCTCAGGGAAGTTATCTTCAACTTTGATCTTTTGTCCCCGGAAACGATGCCAATTTGTTATCACTCCAAGAAACTCTTTGAGGTTGTAGGTCAAAGATGCTTGGTAACTTAAAGTAAACTTGTTTTTGTATTTTGTATGTGTGGATCAATGGGATAACTCAATTACATTATGGTATTTAGATAGTCAAAATGAGAATCAAATGAACTAGTTCTCTCAATGATCAATAATCAGATGATAGCTTTAAAGTGGGTGAGAAAGTAGTGTTTATAAACTAGATACAAAAATGTAGGGTTTAATAAACAATGATAAGAAACTATTAAGCAAGTTATGAACTAACTGATGAGATGACAGTCATTCTGCAGTTAAAACAACTGAATAAAAGTACATAAGGAAAGATTAGAATATGATATCAATGGAGAGAGAAAACTGTGATTTGTATTATCATATCAAAAAGCCTGTTTACAATATAGTATATTTCTATATCCAGAATCGAACCCCTGGTATGTGAAAAAGATAGGAATTTATAGCCTTTACAACAAGTCTCGGATACTGGAAAACTAGATCTGGATTTTTAAATATAGAAAATAGAAAACAAAACTAAATACAATAGGATAACTAAAGATCTAGTTCCTATGAATCGTATTGTCTTCAAATTTCTTTGACATCTACTCTTTATCATTGATGTGCCTCTGATGTGTCTCTAATGTGTCTCTGATGTGATGACACATGTCTTCAAAACTGAAAGCTTTCAACAACTATGTGTAAAGTCTTAGATAACCATATGAGCTTCTACCTCCTATATCTCCATAAAACCTTGAAACCAAATATTTCATAATTTGGTGATTAATTCTTTGATGCCACCTTATCTTTAAATCACCCAAAAATCACTCTGTTTGAGCTCCAAATCTTCAAATTCCTTCTCTATGGTTTCACCGACTATTCAGTCTTGAAATTTGCTAGTTAGTTATTGTAAGCTCTGCTTTTCAATGACTAACTGGTTATACATACGCTTCCTGTGCTAGTGAAATCTATTTCCTTCATTCTCTTCAATGCCAATATCCTCTTTGTTTGATTTTCTCAATAAATTCCATCTCATATTCATTACATGCAGCCTTCAGTGTTTCCAATTTTGACATGAGAATATTTTAGGCAGCTGATTCAACCTTCTTTGTTATGTATACACAATATTCTGGAACATGGCATTTACACAAAACATATAGAAGTTTTTCTTCAAGAGATTCATCATCTTTTAGGATTGCAGATGAGAAAACCCAGAAGAAAAAACCCACGCCCACAATAAATTTTTCATATGTATCCGCAACTTCTTTCAGAAGCGGGACCTCCCATGTCTACTATTGGATAAATAAACCTTTAAGCCAAAGGGTTGTAAATTTGACTACAAATTGGAAGTTACATCTATCAAGATTCAATTGAAGGCCTTCACAAAAATCCTCCATAGTGAACCGTTGGGAAGATCTCTCCTTGTAGCCATGCATCTGCAAAGAGAAAAAATCTTTTGTAAACAAGTTAAGGAGAACCTACTGTAATGTGCAGGTAAAACCCAAAATTATCAATGGGAAAATTGGATATACAAACTACACACCGATCTAGAGTAGAGACTAATCTTTGAAAAAACTCCATAGGAGTGTCTATGGATGACTTGAGCCCCCTATCTTAACATTTTCTCAAAACTCATGTTATATGAAGATTGTGTTCTTTTCTATCTAACGCAGCTTCCTCAACTAATTATGCATTGCATTTATCGATCTAAGTCTTGAATTTTGTGTGGTTGGCATCCAGAGCAGATCATGCCTTAAATGCAGCCATAGTCGTATGATATTCCTCAAGAAAGGAATAATCCATACCCTTATGCAAGTATGCTTTTACCAGAGATGGATCCGATTCTATCACCTTGTTTGCATCAAGGATAGCATCTGTATAATTCTCGAACTTAATGTTCGTTGATTCCCTGTCAACGTATAGCCCATCCTTAGAAGGATCGAGATATATGGCCTACGTGTAATACTTCGACAGCCTGTTTGAAGTTGTCTTCTTTGATGACCACCATAGGTTGCCTCTCAGGATCCTCGACCAAGTAATGATTCTATGTATGCCTTTGTGTGTACCATTGGCCCCTCCTTACCTGCAATCTAGCAATTTGAAAAAATGAATTTGGTGCTTGCCCCTGACTTGTTGACCTTGCATTGTCTCTGTGTTTTCATTTGAAACCTGTAGCTTACAACTTGATGCTGAACCTATAAAAAAGATCAATACACAACTATACTAACCAAGTTTGTTGCACAAGCATTCTCTGCCTACAAAATCGAGCATCTGTATCATCAATTAGCTTGGCCTATGGCTTTGGTGTTTGCATGTCAACATGTGTATTGATTCATAGATTAACTCATGGACGGCTACATAGCTAAGCTTGTGGGTCCATAAAACCCCAAAGATTTTTAGAACGATAGTCACATAACTATATCAATGAGTTGTAGTGATAGGATAGGGACTTGGTGTGTGTATAACTTATAGAATTTGGTAGATAGGTAATGATCTTTAGTGTTTAAGGAAAAATTAGGAATAATGCACTCAAGTACACAACACCTTTTGGCAAAAAGCATATTTATTGTTTGACAATATAAAAGCCAATAGAGCTAGGGTTATAGGTTAATTATTATTTGTTTTTCATTTTGGTATTGTAGGCTTAAAATAGATTAATAAAAACTCTCAAGTAAATATGATCAATGAGAGCTTAGTTAAGAAATACTGGGAATGGGAGGTATAGACAGTTACTCTAAAACTTTAGAAATGAGCTTATGGAGAAAACACTCAAAAATACCAGTGCATTTTTTATCGCTAACACCATCCTTCATATGTATGGTCACCTTAGGCAAACTTTCCCTAAGAAATATACACCCAACAATGAGGAATAAGTTGAAGAGTGAATCGAGGACATTTCCAAGATCACAATTGATCTATTTCAAATATATCAATTTCACATCTATTTAAAATTTATCAATTTCATGTCTATTTCAAATAGATCAATTTCACATCTATTTAATAGTATCTAAAATTGAGCTTCTATGTCTATTTCACATGGATGATGTTTATTTGTTATTAGATATATTTTATATGGAGAAGAATGACCCTTCCTTGATTTTAATTAGTCATGTCCTTAAAAGATAATGTTATCACATATAGTTTTCAAGGGTAGCAGGTTGTCCAAGTTCGCAGTTTGCACAAGAAGCGTCAAAGCTTAACGTCCAGAATAGTCCATTTAAGGATTGAAGTGCAATCAGAAGGGTCAGATCAAATTCAAAGACACATATCTGTTAGGCGAATCGATCGGTGGTGTGATTTATTTCGGGAGGTTAAAATTTGCTTGAAATTTAGCGTCAGAGCAAAGGCCTGAGATCAAAGATTGAGAAAAGATTTAATTTGGGTCGTAGATCTCATCGGGAAAGATCAACAATGCAAAATAGTCATGGGAAAGATCAACATTGATAAAGTTGTTTGTAAAAGATCCGAACTCCCAAAACTTGAAATCAGTAGGAGTCGTATGATTTAGAGGGGCGCATGGAAACAAATAAGCGATTTCATGATTTCACGAATCAAAGTTTTGTTGGGAAAAATGCCTAAGTTTTGTGCAGCACAAACTCTTGAAACACGAAATCGTGAAGCACTTGAAGAGTGGGCCCAAGTTCATGTGGAAAGCGGGTCCAAGAGGAAATGTTGGTGCCCATAGCACAAAGTTGGCCAAGGAGGAGTTCCAAGGAAGCAATCATGGTCATCGAATGCATAGCAGATCCAACCGTCAATCTAAGAGAGGGAATTTCGCAATATCGGGTATCAGGAGATTGTAGTCATGCGACATGAAAGCCCCTGAAAAATGAAATCGTGAAATTCCCAGGAGTTGAGCCCCAGGTCATGGCTCTAGGTCACATGGAGTGATAGAGAGAAGATGGGCCAAAGGACAAAAGTACCCATATTGGTCACAAAATAAGATCTGCGTGGCCTCGAGGCACCGAGATTGACTCAAGAAAGTCATGAGGACCGCCTGGATCATCTCTCTGAGCATTCAAGCCTCGTCCTAATCCTAATGAAAGTAGTTAATGAAAGTGGGGTGGTGGTTGAATCTTCACCTCACCACATAAATGGGAAGTATGGAGGATCTGATCGTGGAAAACAAAGTTGTCAGCCTTGTGAGCGATTTCTTTTGCAAGCCTATATTGATCTGAGCTTGCATCTGACAGAGAATGCACACGCATAGTCTGACTGAGAATATGCAACACCATGGAAGCTCGAGCACACCTATACTATTGTTTACAAATTTTTTGAGAATATGTATGGAGTTCTGTTATTTTGTAAGGGTCTTTGGTTGAGCATAGCTCCCAATCTATAACTTTGTTCTGCTAGAGCTGTTCTATGGTTATGTAATCGATTTGAGACTTTCATGTTAATGGAAGTCATCTTCCTTTCTCTTTCATTTTGTCTGTAAATTTGTTTAAAACACTCGGGCATGGATCATCCAGTCGAGGATCATTATAATGTTGTAATGGAGGTTTGATTATAGAAGTATTGTGGTCAGTTTTATTCATTTCCCTCTGTATCTGTTTCCTTCTCACATTGAATGGATCGAGCATGGAGGATCCAGTCAAGCTATTGCAGTTGCAGGCTGATGGAGGTTTTATCATAATGCAATTGTAACTATGTCCCTTGTAGACATATTTTGGTGTCTGAATTTGAGCTCAAGAATGCTCTTGATCTTGGGTTTTCTTCTCTGAGTTGCTGGAAGGCTTGACGCCCAGAGTAGTCTACACCTAATTTCCCTTAGGAGAACACAATGATCATCTCTGGTCTTTGATGGTGAACAAAGACTAGACACACTCATTCTACATATCATTCACCTGGAAACTCCGCTGGTTTGAAATGAACAAAATCCTGGCTCAAAGTTTTTCTCCTTTTATTTTATTTTTTGTTCCTAGTTTTCCCAATGTTGTCCCTACTGTGGATGAATGGGGTGATTATTTTCCCATATTTGGAGAACGTAAAGAAGACAACCCTGCTCGGCATCTTCATGAGTTTCATGAACTCATGCATCAGTGGGAGATACATCATGAGGATGTTTTAATGAATATGTTCATGTTCTCATTGGATGGGGATGCTCGTGATTGGTATCGTTCCTTTCCACCTACTAGCGTATCCTCCCTAGAGTAGTTTCATGCAGCCTTTAATAAGCATTGTTAAAGGTATTATTCCTCTAAGTTAATATATCATAACTATTGTAAGGAATGTAAAGAATGTGTTCAAGGTGTGGTTGTTTCTGATGAAGGATGCAAGGAAGAAGAAGATGATTCGGGTGAGTTAATGGAGCGGGTAAAATCACTTTCTGCAAAAATAGAAAAGTTGGAGGCAGAAAGTGCTTGTTGCTCATTTGAAGGAGATGCAGAGGATATTTCGGTCCTCCAAACAAATGTTCTTGGAAGCCCCACCTATGATAAAGAAGTCCTTCCAGATATGGTTGATGATAGTGATTATGATTGCACAACAATATATGTATCATATTCAACCCCTTATGTACCTGTTGTTTCATATTTAGAAGAATAAATAGCTGAATAGGAGGATTAAGACATCGCTCCTTTTTTACAATAATCGAGGAGTTTTGTGCTCACGCATCTTTTCTGAGTATTCAGATGATGAAGAGTGGATCCCTTCATCACATTTTGATAGCTTGGGGAGCATTTGGCTTGTGTATGATAGCTATAAAGAGGATTCTGAGATGAATATGAAGGATTTCCAAGGACACACTATAAATCCTTGTCCTCTATACATTAAAGAAAAATATTGTGTGGAAATCAACCATCCTAGGTCTACAAAAGACATCCAACCATGTGTGAGCATCTATGGAGCAGAGCAGGGTTTTTGTTATAAATTTTCTGGAGTTTTCCACTCGTTTTATGAGCCCGTCAGTGAGTATATGGAGCTGCATTTCCTTATTGCATTGGAGCTGCCTAGCTTTATCTCAAATTCATCCTTTGGAGGAAATTTGAAGGATGTAACCATTCTTCTTTCATGGTTGCATCATCTGTTATCAATCATTGATAGAGTAAAAGAGCTTCCAATCAAGAAGTTACTTGAATGGCTATGGTGGAAATTTTCTTGTAAAAATAAATTAGTTTAGGACTGTACATAAATAATCTCCTTTAGAGCCCATGTGTGTTTATTTTTCATTTTTTTACTTATCAGCTTGTATTCCTTAGCAGGAATTTTTAAGCTCGAATCCATAACCCAACAACTAAGGCGAATGGAAATGCCTGTTCTTGGTAGCTCGTAGGGAGCATGCCATCCCCTGTGGATCCAAATGTTATCACATATAGTTTTCAAGGGAAACAGGTTTTCCAAGTTCACAGTCTGCATAATAAGTGTCGAAGTGCAACGTACAAAACAATCCATTTTAGGCTTGAAGTGCAAGAAGAAGGGTGAGATCAACTTCAACAGTGGAGATCCATCAGGTGAATCGATCGATGACGTGCTTTCTTTCGAGAGGTTAAAATTTGCTTGAAATTTAGAGACAGAGCAAAGGCCTGGGATCAAAGGTTGAGAAAAGATTTAATCTAGGTCATAGATCTCATCGGGAAAGATCAACGGTGAAAACTAGTCACAAGAATCAAGATTTTGAAACATTGTTAAAGTTGTTCATAAAATATCTGAACTCCCAAAACCCGAAATCAGTAGGAGTCATCCGATTCAGAGGGCCACGTGGCAGCAGATAAGCTATTTCATAATTTCATGAATTAGAGTTTTGTTGGGAGTAATGCGCAAGTTTCGCACAATGCAAACTCCCAAAACACAAAATCATGAAGCGCTCGAAGAGTGGGTCGAAGGTCATGTGGAAAGAAGATCCAGGAGGAAAATTTGGCACCCATAGTGCAGAGCTAGCCAAGGTGGATTTGTGAGGAAGCAATCGTGGTCGTCGGATGGATAGCATATCTGACCTTCGATTTGAGAGAGGCCATTTCGCAATATCGGGTATCGGGAGATTGTAGTCATGCGACGTGAAAGCCCCTGAAACATGAAATCATGAAACACCCAGGAGTTGAGCCCGAGGTCATGGCCCAATGTCACATGGAGTGATAGAGAGAAGTTGTTCCAAAGGCTGAAAGCACTTGTATTTGTCATAGAAGAAGATCTGTGTGGCCTCAAGGCACCGAGATTGACTCGAGAAAGTCATGAGTATCGCCTGGAGGAGCTCCCTGAGTGTTCAAGCCTCATCCTAATCCCAATTGAAGTAGTTAATGAAAGTGGGATGGTGGTTGAAGGCTCACCTCACCCCATAAATGGGAAGTATGGAGGAGCTATCTGTGGAAAACAAAGTTGTCAGCCCTGCGAGCGGTTTTTTCTGCAAGCCCATACTGATCTGAGTTTGCGTCTGATAGAGAATGCATATGCACAGTCTAACTGAGAAGACGCAACACCATGGAAGCTCTAGCATGCCTCTATTGTTGTTTATGAAATTCTTGAGTATATGTATGGAGTTCTGTTATTTTGTAAGGGTCTTTGTTTGAGCAGAGCTCCCAATCTATAATTGTGTTCTGTCGGAGTTGTTCTCTGGTTATGTAATTGATTTGAGACTTTCATGTTAATACAAGTTAGCTTTCTTTCTCTTTCATTTTGTTTGTAAAGTTGTTTAAAACACTCGAGCATGGATGATCCAGTCGAGGATAGTTATACTTTTGTAATGGAGGTTTGATTATAGTGGTATCATGGTCAGTTTTATTCATTTCCCTATGTATCTATTTCCTTCTCACATTGAATGGCTCGAGAATGGAGGATCCAGTCGATCTGTTGTAGTTGCAAGCTAATGGAGGTTTGATCATACTGCAGTTGTAACTGTGTCCCTTGTGGACATATTTCAGTGTCTGAATTTGAGCTCAAGAATGCTCTTGAGCTTGGGTTTTCTGCTATGAGCTGTTGGAAGGCCCAATTCCCAAAGCAGTCTCCTTCACCCTTTTTCCTAATTCTTCCCTTTGCTCTCTCTTTAACTCAATTTACTATCTGAAGTTAATGTGGCCCTCACTTCCCTGTGCATTTCCTGTCTAGTTCTATGTTGAACATCTTTCATGTTGTTGAGTTTTGGCCATTGGCCATCCACATTTAAACCAACATCCACCCCAAAAAATGATGGGTACTGGGCTTACCCTCTCCGAAATCAAAGGGTGACTTCTAGTGCTAACAGATAGGATAATTGAAGGTTCGAATAATGGAATGTTTGTTGAAATAGTTTCAATGGCACACTATGTTATATTACATGTCCTCACGTTATCCTAAGGTTTTGGCAAGGTGTCTCATGTGATACCTTCCTTGTAACAAGGGATTGATATGCCAATACTCTTCAATGCCTATGTTGAACACTTAAGTGGACCCTAGTCTATTTCTCAAGCCAACATTTGGTTCAATTATAAATACCCAATCTTGCTATATGTGAGACCTTTGTAATATTGAAGATTGATCATACTAGGAGTTAGTAGGGTTCTAGTGGAAGGGCATGTAATTAATACTAATCTTTCTACAAGTAGTATCTACAACCCAATGAGAAAAAAAAGGTCAAAAGGTTTTTTTTTTCCATACACTAGTCATCAACATGGTAGAGGTCCAAGTTAGTTTTATGCTTAATTTATCACAGAATTCAAAAATCTGAAGACTAAACAAAAAAGATTGCATTGAGAAAAATTGCATTGAAATTTTGGACCCATTGATTTATCTACACAATTGGGACCATTTGAAAAAATTGGTACCTAAATGAGGAGGTAATATGACAAAATAAGGATTGGTAGGAGGCCCATCGACCCTATTGTTGGAAGATTGGTTGTTGTCATTGATGTCAACCCTAGTCATGGGTTTTGGACTGCAAGATTGATGAAGGTATTTGGACATGAAGGAAAATGAATATGTAGATAAAACACCCATGGATGGATAGTATACATCATGTTGTTTCCGGTGGTATGTGGCACATCACGTGGATCCTCATGGTTGAGGAGAAATGAATTTTTGAAGATGACAAAGTGAATTGTACATGTAGGCCCTGAAGATAATTAAAGAAAATAATTACAAAATAAGAAAGTGTCAAGTCGGACATAATGTTAAAAGGAAGTGAAATAAATGGTATAAATAAACATCATTATACATTCATTTTGATACAAGTCGAATTTCAGAGTGAAGAAGAAGTAAAAGAAGGCCGGATTTCAAGGGAGGATGAAGTCTTTTGGTGATGTGTTCTAAGGTATGTTATTTTCAGGTCATCTTACCATTTTTTCTATAACCTTTTTTCTAGAACTATTCAGATGGTGAAATATCTATGGTAGTGAGAAGATATATCAAGGTACCTCTGGTAAAAATTTCAGCTCTTGATTCGCTATAATTATGGAGATACACTCTATGGAATATAGGGTTTGTGACCAGTCCTAAAACTAGTCAAAAAAATGGTGTTCTGGGTACAACAGTCATAACTTTTTCATACAGACTCCAAATGAAGTGGGACCACTTCCATTGGAAAGAGTACAGACTTTAGTTTCTTTTGTGAGATATTCAGACTCATATGTTAAATATTGAGCGCGGGGCATGCTGTACAAGTTGGGTCTTCTGAACAGACCAGAATTGAATAAAGTTTTATTATCTCTCATATATTCTTGGGTGGAAGGAAGGGGAAAGGATAGAGAGTTCAGATATCTCTTTATATTG
>ML789753.1:312397-349402 GCA_009831015.1 Picea engelmannii
AGGGAAACCATTCCCATGTTCAACATTAAGCACATTCACATACACATAGCTTGCATGAATACAACGTTAGTGTCATGATGGAGAATATAATAAAATTGCAGAATTATTAAAAGAGAGAACACTTGTTTTTTTAACAAGAGATGATCCAAGAAACTCACTGCATAAAAACAATTCATTGCCCAACCATAGTCGTCTAGTGTAGATGTGACCCCCAAGTTGGGCTATGAGACCACCAAGGTGAAGAAACCATATACATGCTTACATATCATTCAACCCAATCCATTGCTCTCACGACTCGAGGAATTTGTGCACTATAAAGTAGCACATGCACCTCATCCAATGATCAATCAACCATAAATATCTCTTCCATGCCATACACAACATAAGAGAAAATGTTTCCTTTCTCTATTCAACAATCCCTCAAGCATCTCCTTCCTTTTCAATGCCTGCATGTAGGCATAAATAGTCCAATCCATTGATTTCTTTATGGGAAACCTAGTGGAGTATTTCCTTAGCTCTTAAATAATTAATAAGAAACTATTTCATGGTCATGGGGTTAAAGGTTTTCTAATTTTTCTTGCCTCTATGCTTATCTACAACCATCTATCTCTCTTCCAAGGTTTGTTATTCCATCATTGTTGCATTAGTTTTGGTCATTTCTAAATTTGGATTATTGAGTAACTAAGGGGAATATAGTGTGGGGGTTATGTGAATAATGGTGAGAATGATCACAAGAGAATTTCCATGAGGTAGGAGAATGCATGAATGACTCAAACTTACTAAAAATGTTTAAACTCCCTACTGATGTGGGGATTTCGTTAATGTTGGAGGATATCAAAGATGTTTCATTGCGACTAAGTGGACATATGTTGGTGAGAATGATGTCATCAACTCATCATCTTCACTCACAGATTCTTCAGAGGACGATGTCATCAGCTCATCATTTTTATTATTGTTGTCATCGACCCAGTCTTATTATTGTCATCACAGTCCTAAAAATTTCCATAGTTAAACTTATCTCATGAGGCATCCTACACTCTAAGTAATGAATACCATGTCATATCAAGATCTACATTCTCTGCATTGAATTACATCACCGTGTTTTAATGAATTCTCAGCTCCTTGAAACCAAAATCGATCATGAAAACCAAATCGATCTTGAAACCCAAATCCATCCTTGATGATAATATTGATAGCCATAATTTAATTATTTGGATACCCACTATGATGCTTGCAATACTCTCTTGGTAATAAAAGAATTGTATATCTTTTAAAATCTTCAATCACACCCTTTGTGGTAGACACCATATGGGTTGGGTATGTTATTTACATGTAGCATTTTGGATGTGGTATCAAGCAAATATTTTCCAAGGTGCATTCATGCCACAATCCTTATTCACATGGATTTAATATTTAGAAGGAGCATATTTAGAATTTAATCAATACTCATCATAGCCCCACTCATCATATCCCTAGTACCTAATGCGATACTAAATCAAACCTTGTGGTACAACATTTTTGTATAGGTTATGCATCAAAATTTGACATGGTTAGACTAGATAGTTGCCTAATTCAAACCTCGTGATACAATATTCTTACAAAACCTTCTGATACATTCTTACAAAACCTTGTGGTACATTCTTACTAAACCTTGCGGTGATACATGGTTAGTGGTACTAATTCTAACCTTGTGACACATTCTTATAGAACCTTGCAGTACTATGCATCGAAATTTTACATGGTTAGACTAGAGAGTTGCCTTGAAGGTATGGGAGGGTTTCGATACTTAATGATGTTTGATTTCACCACATAATAATTAAGGAGGGTTTGATTATTGAATTACCAAGTTGATTTGATGTCACAGAAGATTCAATTCACCCACCACAAATGTCATCTTGTACTGACCCCACATAGTGAGTAGTGAATGGGGCCAACATTGAAATTTCTTCAAACTGTGAATGTATGCGTCAAAATTTTACATGGTTAGACTAGACACATGTATTGAAAGTGTGGGAGGGTTTCAATACTCAAGGATGTATGATGTCCCCACATAGTCTTTGAGATCCTACACATTTTCATCAACGTTCATCATGTTGCACCTCTCATTTTCATCATTCATCATTCCCTTATATAGAATCATTTTAGGAACTATCTTGAAATTTGACATGGAACTTCAAATGCAACCATCAAAAATTTATTCCATCGACCCCACACAATGAGCAGTGAATGGGGCCAACATTGAAATGTTTTCAATCTATTTATGTATGCATCGAAATTTGACATGGTTAAACTAGATAGTTTCCTTGAAGGTATGGGAGGGTTTTGATACTTAAGTATGTTTGATGTCCCCGCACAATACTTAAGGTGGTTTTTATTATTGAATTACCAAGTCGAGTTGATGTCAAAGAAGCTTCAATTCACCCACCAAAAATGTCATCTTGCACCGACCCCACATAGTGAGCAGTGAATGGGGCCAACGTTGAAATTTCTTCAAACTATGCATGTATGCATTGAAATTCGACATGGTTAGACTAGACACATGGATTGATAGTATGGAAGGGTTTCAAGACTTAAGGATGTATGATGTCCCCACATAATATTTTAGATCGTCCACATTTGTATCAATGTTCATCATGTTGCACCTCTCATTGTCATCATTCATCATTCCCTTATATAGAATCGTTGTCAGAACTATCTTAAAATTTGACATGGAACTTCAAATACACCCATCATAAATTTCTTCCATTGACCCTGCACAATGAGAAGTGAATGGGGCCAATGTTTAAATGTTTTCAATCTATGCCCATATGCATCAAAATTTGACATGGTTAAACTAGATAGTTGCCTTGAAGGTATGGGAGGGTTTTGATACTTAAGGATGTTTGATGTCATCGCATAATACTTAAGGATGGTTTGATTATTGAATTACCAAGTCGAGTTGATGTCGCAGAAGCTTCCATTCACCCACCACAAATGTCATCTTGCACCAACCCTGCATATTGAGTAGTGAATGGGGCCAACATTGAAATTTCTTCAAACTGTGCATGTATGCATCGAAATTCGACATGGTTAGATTAGACACATACCCTGAAGGTATGGGAGGGTTTTAAGACTCAAGGATTTTTGATGTCCTGATCACATAATCTTTGAGATCATCCATGTTTGCAACAACGTTCATAATGGGCGTCTCATTATCAAATGTCATTGTTTCCATTTGTAGAATCTTTTTTGTAACTCTCTTGAAATGTCATGGAACTTCCAATTCAATCACCGCAAATGTCATCTTGCACCAACCCCGCATAGTGAGCAGTGAATGGAGCCAACGTTGAAATTTCTTCAATATGTGCCTGTATGCGTCAAAATTCGACATGGTTAGACTAGACACATGGATTGACGGCATGGGAGGGTTTCAAGACTCAAGTATGTATGATGTCCCCACATAATATTTGAGATCATCCACATTTTCATCAATTTTCATCATGTCACACCTCTCATTGTCATCATTCGTCATTCCCTTCTATAGAATCATTGTCAGAACTATCTTGAAATTTGACATGGAACTTCAAATACACCCATCACAAATTTATTCCACCGAACTCACACAGTGAGCAGTGAATGGGGCCAACATTGAAATGTTTACAATCTATGCCTATATGCATCAAAATTTGATATGGTTAGACTATATAGTTGCCTTGAAGGTATGGGAGGGTTTCTCTACTTAAGGATGTTTGATGTCACCACATCATAATTAAGGAGGGTTTGATTATTGAATTACCAAGTTCAGTTGATGTTGCAGAAGATTCAATTCACCAACCACAAATGTCATCTTGCACCGACCCCGCATAGTGAGCATTGAATGGGGCCAACATTGAAATTTCTTCAAATTGTGCATATATGTGTCGAAATTTGACATGGTTAGACTAGAAATATACCTTGAAGGTGTGGGAGGGTTTTAAGACTCAAGGATGTCTAATGTCCCGACCACATAATCTTTGAGATCATCCATGTTTACAACAACATTCATAATGGGTGTATCATTGTCAAATGTTATTGTTTCCATCTGTAGAATCTTTGTTGGAAATCTCTTGAAATGTCACAGAACTTCCAATTCAACCACCAAAAATGTCATGCAATGACCTCGCATAGTGAGAAGTGAATGGGGCCAACATTGAAATTTCTTCAATATGTGCTTTCATGCATCGAAATTTCACATGGTTAGACTAGACGCATGCCTTGATGGTATGGGAGGGTTTCAAGACTCAAGGATGTACGATGTCATAAAACAAAAATTTGAAAAAATTTCAACATTGGCCCCATTCATATTTCACTGTTTCCCATCATGTACTCTAGCCCTAGTACAATGCCTTTTAATAGTTGTTTCCTTTAAAATTTGACTGATCAAAATATTAAAATGAAACGAGGACGAGATGAGATGATATATGGAGTGGGTCTGTGAGTGATCTTTGAGTATAAATATGAATGAATGAACTTCTCTTGGTTTTGAGAATAATTTATTCTCTGCTAAACAAGGCCAACCAAGTTAAGGTGGAAGCTCATATGCCCCNATAAAATAGAAAACAAACAAAAGAAACATATTAGTCATGCATAGAAACTACCAGAAAAAAAATGAAATAAAACTTAAAAACATGTAATTAACCCACATAATTAAAAATTATTTAAAGACAATAATTCATACAAATTAAAATATCTAGTTACGTACATCATTGAACAATGCAACATTTGTATCATCCTTCTTCTATATATTCTTCTTGATCATCCAACTTGATATATGTATCAACATTCAGTTCAGAAAAACTGTTGAAAGGATTGATGATATCATCATCATCATCAATGTAATTTTCGAGCATATCTTCATCAATATCATCATCAAGAACTAGAACATTGTCTCCTATGCCTGGTTCATCTTCTTTGTCTTCTTCATGTGTCGAACCATATTACTCATGCTCTAGCTCTACATCATATTCTTCTTCAATATCATCTTCCTCATCTACAATATACTTTATTTGTCTTCCTCTTGGATCATATCTAACAAAAAATGACCAATCCCTCTTACCTGGAACCTTTGAGTAAAAGTCTTGTTCAAATTGACTTGGAAAAACATAGCGATCATTTGTTTTTCCAAAAACTGTTGTTTTAATCATCGAAATCCGTTGGCATGTTGAATAATGGTTCTTTATTCATCATGTTCATGCATTCGTAACCTATACCATTTGACATTGAACAAAACTTATTTGAAGGAATTAACGTCACACTCAATTATATCATTCAAAAACCAATAGTATCTATTTTCAGATTCTCGAGGACGTCTGTTACTCATAGAGAAAACATTAGTGACCTAGAATACTGTAGTTATCCCACTATCAAAATTTTTTCTAGTTTCATCCAACTGTTTGATGCAAAATTTAGGACCATTGCACCACATAGCTTGTGGCGTTTCAACTACAATATGTCATACATGTAAAAGATGCATTGTCAATTAATAATAAACAAATTTATATAAATTGGAAAGTATAATATGAAAAAAACACACCTACAATCACATTAATATAATATAAAATAACTGAATAAAATGGGTGAATTTTCTTGCCTTTCCATCTTTCAAACAATATGCTAAATCTATTTCCCTCTGTGTAACATCAAAATCTCCATTACGACGAGTTTCTCTAACCAGTTCAGACAGTTCTTTCCATGATAACCTACCACCATGATGTTCTTTACATCTATCAATCCATACCTTCATCCAGTCCAAATTGTTTGCAATGTATAAATGTAGTGCATCCCAATCTTGAGAAATTTACCATTCAAAAAATCACAATTCACCAATATTAAATATTAGTTATAACCATGGTAAATATTAATAAACGATGAAAGAATAAATATTAAATGAGTATGATCATATACACAAAAAAATGAGAAATTTATATTTATTAAAAATATCCACAATTTAATTACCTCTCACTTTCTTCATTGTACCTTTCCCCAATAAATTCTCCCTTTAAATGTTTTTGATGGAGTTCACATCCCAAATGCAATCCAATGCATGCATAGCTTGCGTTTCTAATTTAGGAAGATATTGACTAATATACACCATGGATTCATTTACCATATATCCCTCCACCATAGAACCCTTAGGACGTTCTCTTTGTATTACCAAAGCATTCAATTATTTCAAGTGCCTCTCCACCATCCACATTGACCTTGTGTGTACAAGTCCACACATTTCAATCTCCTCAACTTGGTGTATGAGGTAGTGTTCTTGTGCATTGAAAAATGCTGGAGGTAGATAATTCTACATTTCACACATTAACCGAGGAATTTCTCTCTTCCAATACTTTATATCATCTTCATGGATTTCTTTCAATGAAAACCATCTACAAATCATGATGCAATAAAATAACATGTTTCCACAAAACATATAAATACATATTACATTACAAGTAAAACACATGTCATCAAGTACAACAAAAAATTGATTTTTTGTTTTGCATATATAATGTAGCTACTTACCTCATGCATTTTTCAAGATCATATATAACTTGTTTGACATTGTTGTCAAAGCCTTTGGGGAGAGATAGAGGTAGAACATACTGTAACAATAAAAATGAATCGTTACTTGTTCAAAACTAGAAAAAAAAAAATCTCAAAAAATGTATACGACCAATATATAAATATGAATACTAAAATGATTAATTACCTTAATGAAGGTATGCCAATCATGTGTTTTTACCCCACCAAATTCACCATTCTTTGTTAAGATATTCTTTATGTTTGAAAAAAAACCTGTGGGAAATTTAATTTTTTGAATGACCTCTTTTACACTATTTCTTTGTTTCTCTATTAATAACCATGGAAGGTTAATTTGGTCTCCATTGTTATTTGATCGGCTCACACTTTGCATTACATGATTGGATTCGTGAATGTCATGACAAATTTTGACAATTTTTTCTTTATCCCTCCTACCATCTATGATTCGCCATAATGTTTCTGTCAGATTCTTCCCGATATGCGTTGTATCAAATAAATGAACTATTTTTAGGTCCTTATAGTAAGACAACCTCATGGATTGAGTTGGATAACATTTCATTCCTCGTGGAATCCCATTATTACTACCTTCACAATGATGACATTGATGAAGCATACAAAAAATCAAAAAACTATTTATCAAATGCGGTAAAATAAAATGAATAATTAAAATAAAATTTCAAAACATGATTCCATTTACGATTCATAAAAAAAATGTGTACCTCAAGGATTAATTATGTCGTATGCCAACTTCCATAGGTGAGGTGTCATTCATTGTGGTTTTAGTCTAGTCTCTTGTTTCCCATTGAAAAGATCTTTTTTACTAGTACGATACTTATGGTTCTTAGAGTGGAAGTGTCTATACTCATCAAACACCTCCTTTCCTAAACTTTTTGACTAACAAGATTTCATATTAGGACCACAAACTGGACATGAAAATTTACCCTTTGCTTGAAGACCCGCAACAGATGGATTAATGTGAATCATTAATATATATACGAAATGATTATTTAAAAAGAATGCATGATATAATCAATTAATTATATACTATTCAAGTGTGCAATATGGAACGTTACATACCAAAAAAATGTGTTAGTCCTGGGGCATCATGAATTGTCCATAAAATTATTCCATGAAATTGAAATCTCTTATACTCAATTGGTTTATAGATGTCATACATAGTGATGCCCTCCCATAACTTCAGTAGCTCGTCAATAAGAGGCTCGATATATACATTCATATATTTAACTTGTTACTTACCTAATTGTTTGAATTTACACGAAATTACTACCATGGTATGTATATATACGTAAATAAATAAATAAAAGATGTTATGCAAAAAAAGAGAAAAATGAAAAGTTTAAATTCAAAAAATTAATATAAACAAATACCTGGAATAATCATTATCAACATTATGTGCTCCCTCTTTATTGGCATCCAAGGAGGAATGTTATTGTTGATAACAAAAATAGGCCACACTGAGTAAACATAATGAAACTCTCCAAATGGATTAACATCGTCAGTTTCCAATGAAATTCTAACATTACGAGGTTCATTTGTAAATTCTTGCCATTTTGCAACAATTTCCTTAAATTCATAACCATCTGCAGGCATTCGAAGAATGCCATCTTCAATTCTCTTTCGTGCATGGTAATACATAAATTGTGCTATGCTTTGGCACCTGAATAGTCGCTGCAAACATGGAATTATGGGAATATGTCGGAGAACCTTTCGAGGGACCATTGTTGTTACTTGATCAGTTCGATATCTATTGTTACCACATACCGAACATTCTGTTTTCGATGCATGTTTTCCATAATATATAATATGATCATCAAGACATGCATCTATACTTTGATACTCCATTCCAATGTCTTTTATAATGGCATGTAAATATCAATATGTGCGAGGTAAAATATTTGACAAGGGTAACAAAAATTGACCTAACAATATAAAACATAGAAAATAAATAGTTAATGTAAATAATAGTAATTGTAAATATTGCATTTTTATTTTACACATTAATTAAAACTAAAACAAATGGGGAAAATTCAAACTTTATGTAGATGCGAAGAAACATATTACATACCTTAGGATCTGTGTCATACAAGTGTTAGACAAATGATTCATAACTTTCAAGTTCACCAGCAACAATGTAGTGGAGAGAAGATTTTCTCTTGACCCTTTATAAAGTCGTTTATTTTCCTTTTCAATCAAAGTTTCATCATAAATACCATCACTACTGTCCACATGATCCTCATCTCGATGAATGAATAAGTATTGAATCACTTGATTTGTCTCATCATCTTGAACTATGTTATTATTATCATCTACTTCCATGGGATCATTAACTTGATCTTCATTATCTTCTTCAAGTTCTTCATCTTGTACTACAACGTCATTTCTGCTACTACTTGGTGCTTTGTGCATAAAGTTAGGGGGGAAATCTACCTTTATAATTGCAAACAATCATGAAAAATTAGTGCATGTATAAAACAATATAAAAGTTTGAGAATACAATAAATATTAAAACGGATAATGAATGTATATACCATGGGACGATATTAATTTCATCCCCTGTCCATGTGTCCATATTTTCTTCAATATTTTTTAGATGTTGTTATTAAAACTCTTTCGGGATGTCTAGTACAACAATTTTTGCAAGGGAAATAACATTTACCGTCACCCTTTTCACCCTCTTTAATTCTTTTCCCAACTCTAAAGTTTTTTGACATTCTTCCCCATAGACATATGCTGAAAAAATACCTATTTTTTGTTCGCCGAGAAGACCTGCAAACCCTTTTTGAAGTGTCGTTATTATAGAAAACTTGTCACAACATCCGTAAAATGTAACATATTTATAGATTTTATAACGTCACAATTATGACGATCATTGACCAAACCAAATTTGACTTGGTCAAATACTAGGTGACCATTGGAGCGGGAAAACCTAGTTTCCACAACGTCACAACTGCGATGACTATTTTACAAACGTGGAAAGAGACGACTTTGTAACAAACGTGGAAAGAGCGACGACTATGTTACAAATGTGGCAAGAGAGATGAAATCCCAATGGTGTCTCAATAGTGATGCCTACATCGTAATAGAGACATTTATTTGTATGAGGTCACACGTGCGACGTTATCAGTCAATATGGAAAAAAAGATTAAAATTTCCTCTATTTTTAGAGAGTATGGCCAATTTTGTCCATAACGTCGCAAATAGAACGTCGAAATTTTTACAATATGTACTAGTGATTGTTAGGATATTTAGAAACTTAGGATTTATTTAAGATCTACTTAGTCTAATGTATCGTTAGGTAAAAGCATATTTCTTAGTGTGTTTCTTTAGTATGCATTTGTAGTTAGGAAATTCGATGGTCACGATATGTTCTTGACATAGACTGATCCGTCGATTCATACTCTCCTCGGTCTTAATGACCATTGGTCTGTGGATTAACACCCGATTGTCCCATGATCTCTATTTAAAGAGCACGGAGGGTCATTTTCTGATGATCGATTGTGAGAAACTCTCTTGTACAATCTCTCTGTAATCTTTTTCTTTTGCATTAATAAACTGCTCCAAGTGGTCGCGTTGGCTGGGGTCGTGGATGTTTCCCCGTAGGGGTTTTACCACGTGAAAACATCGGTGTGTTGATATTTGATATGGTTATGTTAGTGGTTACTGAAGGTGTTTGTCCTCTATTGGAATACCTGTGTTGTCGAATGTAGTATCAGAGCTTATTTAAAGATCCGCTCCTCTTGTAGATCGAGATCGTGAAGCTGAGTTGCCTCATCTCCATTTTCTATCATTTTCGTACATTTTTGGGCTGCGACGACTATTCCATTACGTTTGAAGCACACGTTTCATTCAGGAACACTTTTCATTTCACTCGAAAAGGTTTATGTTTTCCCAATATATGACCATTACAGTCAAATCCTGAGGTATAAAGTTTGAATACACATTTTTTTAATTTTTTGCAGAGTAGTGTTTTGGTCTTATTTCAGTTTTTTATTATTTATTTCTGGGTTTCTACTCTTTTATATCTGTGAATGCTCTTTTCCCCATGCCCTGTGTGATATCAGAAAATCAGAAACAGATAGGAAAAGGTGCATCTTCCGGGTAAGCTAACCGAGATCTAACCCTTGTTGTCATTGAGAAGCAGAATTTTTTTCTTGTGTGAAAAGAGTTTTTTTTAGCACACTCTCGAAGGCCATCTTCAACAACAACAACAACAACAATCCTCCTTCTGAATATTACAATAAGTTTTGCTAGACCATTTGGTTAAAAAATTTCCTTATTAAGTAAGAGGCCTTGAGTTCAAGTCTCTCTTTTGTTACTTTTTTTGAAAAATTTCATGCTAACATTGTAAAGTGTATTTCACTTCAAGTATAAAAGTGAATCCCTATAAGTAGCTTTAATATTTTATTTTAGAGTTATTTATTTTTCATGTAACTTTTCTATTATAAAGTAACTTCATTGTAAAAGTGATCCCCACACCTCTTTATAAAAGTGGGTCACTTCATAAAGCAACTTGCACTATCACGTAGTCATTTGGTTATCGTTTATGTCTTTTTTTAAAAGGACATAACTCTCACATCTGAAGTCCATTTTCAGTGTTGTCTTTTTTAGAACCGCATAAGTTTTCGAGCTCTTTCCATTCAAATAATCAGTTTCAGTTTTTAAATATGTATTATATACATATTTATTATGGCTTCTATAAGTAATCTCTTACTTACCAACACCAACTACTTCCAATGGAAATTCCATATGGAGGATTTATTAAGAAGTAAAGGCTTATACCGGATTACCTTGGGAAAGGAAACAACACCCACTGATGTTGATAAGAAAGCCAAATGGGATAATAGGAATGATGAAGCACGTAGATTAATCAGAATGTCTATCTCTCCTATTTTAAGGTTCCACCTTCAATCAATTGATAAACCCAAAGAAATTGGGAAAATATTGAATTTGTGTTTGCTAAACACAATATTATTCGAGCACAACAGTTAGAAAATCAAGTACTAACTTTAAGTCCAAGTGATTTTTCTTTCATTGAAGACTATCTATCTAAGTTTAAAACACTCATAACTTTATGTGAATAATGTAAGATAAATATAGATGAAGATTATTGCATCTATTTTATTCTTTCTAAGCTAGGTAGTGCATATTATGTTTTTGTATCTACCTTTTATGCCATGCAAGAGGCTCTAGGGGTAGCTTATCAAAAACCCAGTCTTGAGAAATTTTGTGATGCTTTGATTAGAGAGAAAGATAAGCTAGTACAACTTGGAGTGATCGGCACTACCGGTACCTCCAACAATGCCTTAGTTGTCCATCAGAAAGATAAACCCAAGAATCCCAAGAAGAAGCATCCTCGCCAAAAAAACAAGAAATATAAGGGTCCCAAACCCACTCAGACAACTTTTTCTCCTAATAGAGACAAAGGAGCAAAATATAAAAATAAGAAGACTGACAGACACTGCAACTTTTGTGATAAAGATGGTCATGATGAGTCCAAATGTTTCAAGAAGATGGCATCTTTAGAAGTAGCGATGAAGAAACACAACATCAGTATTGATTCTACTTCTTCTTCTTGTTCTTCTCATGGACATGCACTTTCTGCTTCTGGTTTCTCCTTCAATACACCTTCTACTTCTACTTCTGATAAGTGGCTTATTGATTCTGGAGAATATTATCATATGGCTAAGGATAGAGACATATTTTCTACTCTAAATGACTGTAACACCAAAAACATATTTGTTGGTGATGATAGATCTCTTAGTATTGAAGGATCTGGAATAGTTCAAGTAGAAAATGGTCATTTCAATGATGTATTATGTGTTCCAAGTCTTTCTTGTAACCTTCTATCAATATATCAAATCACTCATTCAGGTGAAGGTAAAACCATAGAGTTTTCACCTCACCAAGTTGTAATCAAGGATCTAAAAGATCCTCAACATGTTCTTGCAAATGGAATTGATGATGATATTACCAAGTTGTACAAGTTTGAAAACTTTGGGTCATCATCTTTTTCATCAATTGTTGTTGCTCATAGCGATGACTTGAGCAAACTTTGGCATGCGTAGTTTGGTCATCTAAACTATTTCTCATTAAAACAACTATGTAATCAACAAATGGTGATTGGTCTTCCTCTTTCTTCATGCAGAGATGGTGTTTGTTCCAGTTGTGTTCTCAACAAACATCATCGGGACAGTTTTGAAAAACATGCCTCTTGGCATGCCTCGGGTCCTTTGCAGCTTGTTCACAGTGATTTGTATGGTCCACTTTCTTCTCCTTCTTTTTCTGGGTGCAATTATTTTTTAACTTTCATTGATGACTTTTCCAAACGTACTTGGGTTTACTTCTTAAAACTTAAGAGTGAAGTTTTTTACAAGTTTTTGGCCTACAAGGCCCTTGTAGAAAAACAATCTGGACATCAAATTCAAAGGTTAAGAACAAATAATGGAGGCGAATATGTGAACAATAATTTTACAAGTTACTGCACTGCATAGGGAATCCAAATGCAACACACTATTCCATATACACCACAAAAAAATGGTGTTGTTGAGAAAAAGAACCTCATATTAAATTAAATGGCTAATTGTATGATCCAATCTAAGGGATTAAGTCTAAAGTATTAGGCAGAATCCATCAACTATGAAAATTACATAGTAAATCGCACTCCCACAAAGTCTCTTAAAAATATAACACTGGAAGAATCTTGGACCAAAATTAAACCAGATGTAAGTCACTTCTGTGTATTTGGCAGTATAGTAAGGGCTCACATTCCTGATGAGAAAAGGAAAGCATTGTAGCCTAAAAGTGGGAAGTCTATATTTGTTGGTTATTCTAAAGATGTTAAAGGTTATAGACTTCTTCAAACACATTATAATGAAATTATTATTAGAAGAGATATTAAATTTGATGAAAATCTATTGGCCTGTGATCCTAATTCGGCGTTTGTGCCTTCTTTGGCCCGTGGCCCTAATTCGACGGATGTGCCTTCTTCGACCTATGAGCCATATTTAACGTTTATGCCTTCTTATGTTTTGGTTTCTTCTTCAGATGATGACAGTGAGGATGAAAATCCACCTTTGCCTTCTCACCTTCCTCCAAATGAGTCCTTTGAACTTGAAACAACACCAAATCCACCGCTTCCTAGATGGGTCCATTCAACATGAGAAGAAACTTGTGATCTTGTCGGTGAACCTTCATATAAACGTTGGAAACGTTCACAGTTCCAATGAGCCTCTTCTCTTTTGGCTCAAGTTTCAGAAACTCATTATCCAGAGACATTTGCAGAAGCTTCACGTCATCCAGATTGGGATACAACAATGAATGAAAAGTATCATTCTTTAATAGAAAATGATACTTGGGATCTTGTACCTCTTCCAAAAGGAAGAAAAGTTGTCATATGTAAATGGGTCTACAGAACTAAGTATGCATCAAATGGAAGTGTTGAAAGACACAAGGCTCGATTAGTTGCCAAAGGATTTTCCCAAGTTGAAGGAATTGACTATAATCAAACCTTTTACCCTATAGCCAAAATGAATTCCATCCACCTTGTTCTTGCCCTTGTTGCCTCACATAAATGGGAGGTCCATCAGATGGATGTTAAATCCGCCTTCTTGAATGAATATTTGCAAGAAGAAATATACATGGAACAACCTTATGGCAATGTCCAGAATGACTCTAGCCTTGTTTGTTTCCTTAAGAAATCTATTTATGTTCTCAAGCAAGCTCCCCGAGATTGTTATGCCAAAATGGAAAACTTTCTTATTTCCACTAGATTTTTTAGATGCCATTCTGATTCTAATGTCTATACAAAGAAAGTAGGAATCCATCTTGTAATCCTTGTCCTTTATGTTGATGACCTTATCCTTACTAGTAGTGACTCAAAAATTTTAAACCATGTGAAAACCAGTGTTAATAAAAAATTTGAAATGACAAACATAGGTTTTTTGTAGTATTTCCTTGGCCTCCAAGTTTTGCAAACCAATGAAGGAATTTTTCTTTCCCAATCTAAGTATGCTTGTGATCTTCTTCATCACTTTCACATGTATGATTGTAAACCAACCACTTCTCCCTTCTAGTCTGGAGTCAATCTTATTGCCACCTGTACTTATCCTGAAGTTAATGCCACCATGTACCGTCTGTTAGTTGGTAGCCTCTTATACTTGACTCATACCCGTCCTGATCTTTCCTTTGTTGTTCGTCTTATTGTCTAGTATATGCAAACATCCCATGAAAGCCATTGGAAAGAAGCTAAAAGGATAATTCTCTATGTCCATGGTACAGTTTAGTTTGGGATACATTACAGTTCAGGGGGGACTCCTTTCTTAGTTGGTTTCACTGATTCAGATTGGGCCAGTAAACCTGATGATCAGAAGTCTACTGCATGTTATATTTTCAGCCTTGGTTTAGGACCTGTCACTTGGGCTTGTAAGAAACAATAGGCTATTTCACTTTCTTCAGTATAAGTAGAGTACCGAGCAATAGTAAATGCAAGTCAGGAAGCCTCATGGCTTCGACAGATCCTTTCAAAGTTTGGATTCCAGAGCAGCATTCGACCAACCTTTGGTGCGACAATGAGAGTGCCAACAAACTCACCAAATACCTGGTTCAACATCAGCATAGAAAACACATTGAGCTACACATGCACTTCATCAGAAAGCTCATTCATGATCAAGTTATTGAATTTCTCTTTTTCCCTACAAGAGATCAAGTTTCAAATATTTTCACAAAGTCTCTTACATAAGCAAAGTTTTCCAAACTTCGATCTATGTTAGGAATTCAAGAAGTTATCATTAAGGGGGGATAGGCTCTAATTCCGACTTCCTTCCCCTATTGTGTCACCATTGTAAATCCTTCAATCCTATCCCAAGTTTTTCTTAAGGGAGGGTGTTAGGATATTCATACACTTAGGAGTTAGTTAAGATCTACATGGTTGAATGTGTCATTAGGTAAAAGTTTGTTTATTAGTGTGTTTATTTAATATGCATTAGTATGCATTTGTAGTTAGGAAATCCGACGGTCACGATATGTTCCCGACATAGAGTGATTTGACAGTTCATAATCTCCTCGATCTTAATGGCCATTGATCTGTGGCTTAACACCCAATTAGTCCATGATCTCTATTTAAAGAGTAGGGAGGGTCATTTTATGATGATTGATTATGAGAAAATCTCTTGTAAAATCTCTCTATAATCTTTTTCTTTCGCATTAATAAACTTCTTCAAGTGGTTGCATTGGCTGGGGCCGTGGATTTTTCCCCATAGGGGTTTTACCATGTGAAAACATTGTTTTCTTAATCTTTGATCTGGTTATGTGAGTGGTTATTGAAGGTGTTCATCCTCTGTTGGAATACATGTGTTGTCGAACATTGATGGGTAATTTCCAACATGAAATGAAAAACCAAATATACATAATTTTTCTACCAAAATATGTTGTAATGAAGCTTAATTTGCAAATTTAAACATCAAAATTAAGTTGATCCTTTATTGAAATGCAATATAAACTACAACCAGACTTCTAGGGACAGATCTAGAGTAAGGTTGTCTTCGGTAATTTCTATATCAATGGAACCAACATAAAATGAGTTTTATGGGAAATTTTTATTCTGGATATAAGGTGGTACCAGTGCCTTATATATTCATCAGGCAAATGGGGTATCACAAGGTTTGAGGGAGGCTACTTTAATAATAAATTAATATGAATAAGGTTGAAAATTACAAGCCTTGTTAATCTTCTCCTTGTCCTAAATGTCATGAAAATATACCAAAGAATCTTACTACTATTGACAACCTCAAAGATTATGAAGCCTATATTTATCAAGAAATGATAAAAGGTGTGTACAAAAAACTATACATGGATACATCAACATAAACCATTCCAATGATAAATACCGGAAAATAGAAATAGTGTTACCAAGATTCTCTATCTCACAATCATCAATGACAAAGAAATAACTAGCATGAACAACATGAAAATTTAGAAAGAATCCTCATCCTCAAGGGTGCATTACCAAACCATCCAATATCTTCAAATAAATGTACAATACAAATGCACCAAGAGCTCAAATACTCAATCCTTCAACAACCATTACAAATGGAGGAGCCATGGTTTTATAATGTTTTTGGATAAAACCTCCAATCAATAAATTAATAATAATTGAGCAGAAACCCTATATCTAACCTAGGAAAGCATAAAAAAAAGGATATCCCTCAATTACCTTGAGTGGATATGGGAAACAATGCATAAAAAAGAAATAGTGATTCCACATGCAAACATCTCCAAAAATATTAGCTCAAACATGCGGGATGCATCCTCAATGTGTGCATGAAGACCAAATAATGGATGAAACAACCTCTTCAAACCTATATAAACCAAATCAATCCACTCAAATGTCTCAATAACCACTTTAATCCTAGGGTTGGCCCCATCCTCCAATAATAAAATAATTAAAGAAATGTTTTGGGTGATTTAACATGTGTTCTGAAATGTGAGATCTTCACCAAATATCCATATCCATATTGTTAGTATCCAAATACTAATTTTCAACGTTCTCTTTGTTGCGGGAATGGGGTTATTCCCGTAGCACCAAGTGATCCAAAGCACCGGTATCATATATAGCAGAAGTGGTACTGAGCTCTTAATTCGCCTCATTAAAGAGGAGGTACAGGGTCGATTTTATTATAAATTCCACCAAAAAAATATGTTATCACCAGATTTGCAGGTGTCAAGGAGAGAATCTCAGGGTTTCGATTTCATTTGTGTTAGCTGCAGGGCTTATTAGATTTACATGTGTTGAATATGATTACACCCAGCACTATCTGTGATTACAAATTGATGATGTGTTACTAGAAAAAACCTTAGCTATACTGCGCCCACATGGCAGTTCTATTTCATGATCCATAAAGTCTATTTTCAAAGTTATATCGCTGACAGAAGTGCTTGAAGTCATTCTAGAAAGAAGACAAGGCCCGAGGGATGTTTGAAATAATGGTGGCACAATTAAACCCTCACGAAAGTAATTCAGGGATGGAAAATAGTTCCAAGCCCAGTGGTTTCACATTTGGTTCACTACCAATTATTACAGGAAGGCATTGTCAAAGCATACATCCAAGTTTCAGACCATTTAAATGGCATCGATGGTTTTGTTCTTATCAGAAGGAGAAACTATGGACTTCCTCTGCTTCCGCATTTCAAGTCATCCTGCGTTGTTTCTCTCAAAATCTTGTCGGTCTGACAAGTTTCTCCATATGAAGTCTACAAGGGCTCATGCATCATGAAATTGTTACTAAAGTATGAATGCCCTCAAGTTATTATGCCTTCATTGCATTCACAATAGTGTAACTTACCCGGTTGGCACTTCAGCTGTATGCACAAGATCGAGATATCTACGACAAAATTCAGCTGAGGCCTCACATTGATTCGAAGATGGAAGAGCGTTTTTGGGATTGTTTTCAAGAGCATGATCATGAGATTCGAGGGGTTCCCAGGTCTATTGAATTTAGTAATAACAACCATCAAAGACTTGAGGACCACTCGAGCTTTGTTGGAACCTACAACAAAAGCCAGCCATGGGAAAAACATTTGTAATATAAGTCGTTCAGCAAGATATGGTTTGAAATGCTTTGTCGATTTCCATCAATTGAATAACAGGTGATAGATTCAATCTTTCTATCTTGTAAGTGCACCAAGTATGGTCAAACAACTCGATAGGTGACAATTGTGACAACACCTACGTGGAGTAATGTAGTGGCTTGCGCTGACTTCAGGTGGCTTGCACACTTGTTTGCACAACAGTTTGGTACATATGTTTACTGTTCATTGTGTGTTGAGAAGTCATTAACCACTTGGTTATAACTATGCAAAGAAAGAAGGCTTCAGGCTCTCTTCACCAGAATAGCACACAGAGGATCAATCTAATCAGTTTTGAATCTTCTAACATTGAATGATTCGAGATTGAAGGCATCTTTTAGGGAGAATGATCAATCCCAACACGCCCAGATTCTCAGGCAGAAGATCAGAAATTGAAGTGCTTCATTGATGACAGAGGCAACAGAGAATTTTAAGGCATATGGCAGGGGGTTCATTAAATGAAGATCATTCCCACTCTAAGGAGATTTAATCAGCATTTTCAAAACAATTCGAGAAACATTACAACTCTGTTTATTATTCTTATGATTTAATTAGATATTTTTGCCAGAAATTATGGGCAGTTAGTTTGTTATAGTTGGTATTTAAGCCGTGATTTGTAATAGAGATAGGAGAGGGGGGGAAGGCCCGTGAGAGCATGGATGAGAATAGATTGATGAAAAGGAATTCATCTGAGTTATTAGAAACCTGAAGGCATTGTATTTTTGGAATCGCTTCTGACATTGGAGATATATGACATTTGTTTTATCATATTGTGATCTTCTTGTCTAAACACTATTTTTCCATCTTCCTTGTTTTACATTCTGTCTTTCTTCTTACTTGAATGAATTTCAGACATTGAGAATCAATGGCTGCTTATGGATGATACATTCCCAAGAAGTAAATATTTTGATGTGACTACCTATCATCTATGTGTTTTGTTTCAAGTGCCGTTACATCCATTTGACAAAGAAATTATTAGTTTGATGAGGTGTTCTACTTTTCGTTTATTCCATATTCTTCTACCCATTTACATATAAAAGTCTTATCTAATGTACAATTTGATTGCCTCCGATCAACAGGGTGTTTACTTGACTCCATGCCCAATGGTGTTTTAACTGATCTTCTTTTGCTTGTTTCTCTTAGTCTTTCTCTCGTCATCTTCCTCATCCACCTTATTTCAAAAATAAACACATTCTTATTTATAAAATCATTTCAATAACTGAAGGGGTGCTAGGCTTGACCCTATAGCAGTCTAGGGGCAACTTCTAGCACTAACATTTTTGGTGTTGTTGCTAGGGAAGAAGCAACAAAGATATCTTCCCTGGGAGAACGACAACAATCAGATCCTCTTATTGATGGTGAACAAAAAGAGGGCAGATACATGACTGCACATCTTTCACCATGGTGACTCCATTATCCTGAGATTCATAGGCGACTCCACTGGTTGAGGATCCATGATGACCATGGAAACTATTTTGTCTCGGAGGTATGCATTTTGTGATTTCACCAACATAGATGGTTTTCCACATCTAGTACCTTCAATATCTGAATGGGATGAATATCTTCCCGGATTTAGAGGATGCAAGGATGATCATCCTGGTGAGCATTTATCAAATTTCCATAAATGCATGCTTGAACATAATTTTGTTCACGAGGATGTCTTAATCAAGATCTTCATATTTTCATTAGAAGAACATGATCGTGAATGGTGTCAGTCCCTTCTTGCTACTAGCATTCATTCTTTGAAGGAGTTTCACACTGTCTTTCATCATTATTACAAAAACATTTATCGAGTTGATTTTCCTTTTGATGATTGTTGTAAAGAATTTGAATTTGACATTCAACATACAATTAGTACTTCTTTTGTTTGTAAGGATGTTGTGGACAACCATACTATAGACACATTTGTGCTCTGTTCAAAAGTTTATAGTAATTTTAATTATGATATAAAGGATGATTATGTTGAGGAAAGAGAAGATGTTTCGTCGTCTTCCGAATCTCCTTCTAAATCTGTTTTTCAACATGAGGCTGCTCGTCCTTATATGCAAGACACAAAGGCTTTTGGCTCACCTATTTATGATAAGTTTTATAATTCCGAAGATGATGGTATTTTCTATGAACAACATATCTCATTTTTTCACTATAAGGCCTTTGATCAACAGCTAGATCACAACAAAAATTCAGATTCTCTTCTTGGTAGTCATGGTTCAAGTGGAAGACAAATTTTCACCTCAACACATAATGAAAACTTCAGCAGTAAGCCACTTTATGACAGCTATGCATCCAAGGTTGAGAAAGGCAATGATGGGGACCTGAAGCAGTTTTATGTACAGAAAACTAGTGAAATAAACTTGCAAACACGTTCAGATTTGCAAATAGTTGAACGTGGCATCCATTATCAAAAAGAAGATATGCAGAGACCTTTTGATCTTCAGCTGAAACCACAGAAAGATGTTTCTCTTTGTCTCTTTCATGATCCTTTTGCTGATTATATGGAGTTTTCAAACACTTCAAATGGAAAATTACTCTTGCTCAACGAAGGTTGGCTTTGCTTCACTTTTCCTTTTCACTTTGATATGCTATGGGTTTCTTTATTTTTCAGAACTAGAACAAGAGTTTTACCAATTAGTAGATTACTTGAATGGATTCATTGGAAGCATGATTTCACCTGATCTAAAGGAAACACTTGGTTAGAAGTAGGGCAGGCAATAAGCTCTCTTCTTGAGCATTTTCTTTCACAGTTTGCATAGTGTAATCAGTTTTGCAATGAGTTTGTTTTCAACATTTGTTAGAGTTTGATAAGTTGCAAAAGTTTGAAACTAGAGTTGAAATGGTATTGATTGATTCCATAACCCAATAGACTAGGCAGAGCATAAATGTAGATGTTTTCATAGGCAAAATTTTACAGGTTACAATGCATGGATGCACAGAGGAAAGGCACAGTGGTCTGCTCATTCTTAATGCTTCACAGGGAGCGCATCATCCTCCAGAAGGAGCCAATGTTAGTATCCAAATACTAATTTTTCAATGTTCTCTTTGTTGTGAGAATAGGGTTATTCCCGTAGCACCAAGTGATCCAAAGAACCGATATCGTATATAGCAGAAGTGGTACTGAGCTCTTAATTCACCTCATTAAAGAGGAGGTACAACGTCGATTTTATTATAAATTCCACCAAAAAAATATGTTATCACCAAATTTGCAGGTGTCAAGGAGAGAATCTCAGGCTTTCAGTTTCATTTGTGTTAGTTGCAGGGCTTATTAGATTTACATGTGTTGAATATGATTACACCCAGCACTATCTGTGATTACAAATTGATGATGTGTTACTAGAAAAAACCTTAGATATAATGCGCCCACATGGCAGTTCTGTTTCACGATCCATAAAGTCTATTTTCAAAGTTATATCGCTAACAGATGTGCTCGAACGAATTCTAGCAAGAAGATGAGGCTCGAGGGATGTTTGAAATAATGGTGGCACAATTAAACCCTCGCGAAAGTAATTCAGGGATGGAAAACAGTCCCAAGCCCGGTGGTTTCACATTTGGTTCACAGCCAGTTATTACAGGCAGGCATTGTCAAAGA
Organism: Picea engelmannii; assembly: GCA_009831015.1. Taxonomy (NCBI): domain Eukaryota; kingdom Viridiplantae; phylum Streptophyta; class Pinopsida; order Pinales; family Pinaceae; genus Picea; species Picea engelmannii. Next base: position 334,170 of record ML789753.1, read on the forward strand.
ATACATCCAAGTGTCAGACCATTTAAATGGCATCGATGGTTTTGTTCTTATCAGAAGGAGAAGCTATGGACTTCCTCTGCTTTTGCATTTCAAGTCATCCTGCGTTGTTTCTCTCAAAATCTTGTCGATCTGACAAGTTTCTCCATATGAAGTCTACAAGGGCTCATGCATAATGAAATTGTTACTGAAGTACGAATGCCCTCAAGTTCTTATGCCTTCATTTTATTCACAAAAATGGAACTTACCCGGTTGGCACTTCAGCTGTATTTACAGGATCGAGATATCTACGACAAAATTCAGCTGAGGCCTCACATTGATTCGAGGATGGAAGAGTGTTTTTGGGATTGTTTTCAAGAGCATGATCACAATATTCGAGGGGTTCCCATGTATATTGAATTTAGTAACAAGAACCATCAAAGACTCGAGGACCACTCGAGATCTGTTGGCACCTACAGCAAAATCTAGCCATGGGAAAAACATTTGTAATATAAGTCGTTCAACAAGATATGGTTTGAAATGCTTTGTCGATTGCCATCAATTAAATAGCATGTGATAGATTCAATCTGTCTATATTGTAAGTGCACCAAGCATGGTCAAACAACTCGATAGGTGACAATTGTGACAACACCTGCATGGAGGAATGCAGTGGCTTTCACTAACTTTAGGTGGCTTGGACACTTGTTTGCACAATAGTTTTGTACATATGTTTACCATTCACTGTGCGTTCAGAAGTCATTACCCACTTGGTTATAACTATGCAAAGAAAGAAGGCTTCAGGCTCTCTTCACCAGAATAACATGCAGAGGATCAATCTAATTAGTTTCAAATCTTGTAACATTGAATGATTCGAGATTGAAGGCATCTTTTAGGGAGAATGATCAATCCCAACATGCCCAGATTCTCAGGCAGAAGATCAGAAATTGAAGTGCTTCATTGATGACAGAGGCAACAGAGGATTTCAAGGCATATGGTAGGGGATTCATTAAATGAAGATCATTCCCACTCTAGGGAGATTTAATCAGCATTTTCAAAACAATTCGAGAAACATTACAACTCTGTTTATTATTCTTATGATTTAATTAGATATTTTTGCCAGAAATTATGGACAGTTAGTTTGTTATAATTGGTATTTAAGCCGTTATTTGTAAGAGAGATAGGAGAGGGGGGGAGGCCCGTGAGGGCATGGCTGAGAATAGATTGATGAAAAGGCATTCATCTGAGTTATTAGAAACCTGAAGGCATTGTATTTTTGGAATCGCTTCTGACATTGGAGATATATGACATTTGTTTTATCAGATTGTGATCTTCTTGTCTAAACATTGTTTTTCCATCTTCCTTCTTTTACATTCTATCTTTCTTCTTACTTGAATGAATTTCAGACATTGAGAATCAATGGCTGCTTATGGATGATACATTCCCAAGCAGTAAAGATTTTGTCGTGACTGCCTATCATCCGTGTGTTTTGTTTCAAGTACCGTTGCATCCATTTGACAAAGAAATTCTTAGTTTGTTGAGGTGTTCTACTTTTCATTTATTCCATATTCTTCTACCCATTTACATATAAAAGTCTTATTTGATGTACAATTTGATTGCCTCCGATCAACAGGGTGTTTACTTGACTCCATGCCCAATGGTGTTTTAACTGATCTTCTTTTGCTTGTTTCTCTTATTCTTTCTCTCGTCATCTTCCTCATCCACCTTATTTCAAAACTAAACACATTCTTATTTATAAAATCATTGCAATAACTGAAGGGGTGCTAGGCTTGACCCTATAGCAGTCTAGGGGCAACTTCTAGCACTAACACATACCATAAATCAACCATTTAGTTTTGAACAAGACCAAAATGAGTTAGGTCACTCAAGTAATAGGCCTCCTCCTAGCAATATCCCTCTCAACCCATTAATGAAAACCTGATATCCAAGGTCACATTTGGGAATTATATGTTTTCCACCTTCGTGACTCACATGGATGGAAGGTACCTAGAATAAACCTAAATTATAGCTAGAATAAACCCCACTTGACCATATTTTAAATATGAAATATATATGGATGAATGATAAATATCCTCATGGGTAATTTCCATCATGAAATGCAAAACCAAAGGTGCTTAATTTTTCTGCTAAAATATGTTGTAATGAAGCTTAATTTTCATATTTGTACATCAAAATTAAGTCGAGCCTTTCTTGAAATGAAATATAAACTACAACCGGGCATTTATGTACATATATAGAGTAAGGTTGTCTTTGGTAATTTCCATATTAATGGAACAAACATAAAATGTGTTTTATGAGAAATTTGTAGTTTGGATGTAAGGTGGTACCAGTTCCTTATCTATTCCTTGGGCATATGGGGTCTTTGAGGGAGGATACTTTAATAAGAAATTAATATGAATAAGGTTGCAAATTGAAATCCTTTTTAATATTCTCCTTGTCCTAAATGTCATGAACATCTTCGAAAGAAGCTTACTAATGTTGACAACCTCAAATATTATGAAGTCTAGATTTATCAAGAAATGATAATAGGTGTGTACAACCAAACATATAGGGACACATCAACATAAACCATTCCAATGATAAATACTAGCATATAGAAATAGTGTTACAAGGATTTTGTGTCTCACAATCATCAATGGAAAAGAAATAACTAACATGAAAATGTAGAAAGAATCCGCATCTTCAACTCTGCATTACCAAACCATCCAATATCTTCAAATAAAGATACAATACAAATGCACCAAGAGCTCAAATACTCAATCCTTCAAAAACCATTAGAAATGGAGGAGCCATGCTTTTATAATATTTTTTGATAAAAATTCTAGTCAATAAATTAATAATATTTGAGCATAAACCCTAGATCTAACATAGGAATGCATAAACAAAGGATATCCCTGAACTAACTTGAGTGGATATGGGAAACAATGCATAAAATAGAAATAGTGATGCCACGTGAAAACATCTCGAAAAATATTAGATCAAACATGTGAGATGAATCCTCAATGTGTGCAAGAAGACCAAATAATGGATGGAACAACCTCCTCAAACCTCTCTAAACCAAATAAATCCACTCAAATGCCTCAAACCATGTGAAAAATAACCACTTTAATCCTAGGGTTGGCCCCATCCTCCAATAATAAAATAATGAAAGAAATGTTTGGGTTGATTTAACATGTGTGCCCAAATGTGAGATCTTCACCAAATATCCATATCCATACCATAAATCAACCATTTAGGTTTGAACAAGACCAAAATGAGCTAGGTCACTCAGCTAATAGACCTCCTCCTAGCAATATCCCTCTCAACCCATTAATGAAAACATGATTTCCAAGGTCACATTTGGGAATTCTATGTTTTCCACCTTAGTGACTCACATGGATGGAAGGTACCTAGAATAAACCTAAATTCCAGCTAGAATAAACCCCACTCGACCATATTTTACATATGCAATATAGATGGATGAATGATAAATATATTCATGGGTAATTTCCAACATGAAATGCAAAACCAAAGGTGTGTAATTTTTCTGCCAAAATATGTTGTAATGAATATTAATGTGCATATTTATACATAAAAATTAATTTGATCCTTTCCTGAAATGAAATATAAACTACAACTAGACTTTTAGGGGCAGATCTACAGTAAAGTTGTCTTCAGTAATTTCCATATCAATGGAACCAACATAAAATGAGTTTTATGAGAAATGTTTAGTCTGGTTGTAAGGTGGTACCGGTGCCTTATATATTCCTTGGGAATATGGGGTCTCACAAGGCTTGAGGGAGGCTACTTTAATAGAAAATGAACAGGAATAAGGATGCAAATTGAAAGCCATGTTAATCTTCTCCTTTTCCTAAATGTCATGAAAATCTACCAAACAAGCTTACTATTATTGACAACCTTAAATATTATGAAGTCTATATTTATCAAGAAATGATAATAGGTGTGTGCAACCAAACATACAGGGATACATCAACATAAACCATTCCAATGATAAATACCAACAAATATAAATAGTGTTACCGGGATTTTGTGTCTCACAATCATCAATGAAAAAAAAATAACTAGCATGAACAACATGAAAATGTAGAAAGAATCTTCATCGTCAAGGGTGAATTACCAAACCATCCAATATATTCAAAAAAAGATACAATACAAATGCACCAAGATCTCAAATACTCTCTCCTTCAACAACCATTACAAATGGAGGAGCCATGCTTTTATAATTTTTTTGGAAAAAACATCCAATCAATAAATTAATAATATTTGAGCATAAACCCTAGATCTAATCTAGGAATGCATGAACAAAGGTTATCCCTCAACTATATTTAGTGGATATGGGAAACAATGCATAAAATAGAAATAGTGATGCCACATGCAAACATCTCCAAAAATATTAGCTCAAACATGCAAGATGCATCGTAAATGTGTGGATTAAGACTAAATAATGGATGCAAAAGCCTCCTCAAACCTCTCTAAACAAAATCAATCCACTCAAGTCCCTCCAACCATGTGCAAAATAACCAATTTAATCCTAGGGTTGGCTCCATCCCCCAATAATAAAATAATGAAAGAAATGTTTGGGGTGATTTAACATGTGTGCCCAAATGTGATCTCTTCACCAAATATACATATCCATACCATAAATCAACAATTTAGGTTTGAACAAGACCAAAATGAGCTAGGTCACTCAAGTAATAGGCCTCCTCCTAGCAATATCCCTCTCAACCCATTAATGAAAACCTTATTTTCAAGGTCACATTTGGGAATTTTATGTTTTCCACCTTCGTGACTCACATGGATGGAAGGTACCTAGAATAAACCCCACTTGAACATATTTTACATATGCAGTATAGATGGATGAATGAAAAATATATTCATGGGTAATTTCCAGCATGAAATGCATAACCAAAGCTGCATAATGTTTCTGCCAAAATATGTTGTAATGAAGCTTAATTTGCATATTTATACATCAAAATTAAGTCGATCCTTTCTTGAAATGCAATATAAAATACAACCAATATTTTAGGGACATAACTAGAGTAAGGTTGTCTTCGGTAATTTTCAAATCAATGGAACCAACATAAAATGAGTTTTAGGAGAATTTTTTAGTCTGGTTGTAAGGTGGTACCCGTGCCTTATATATTCCGTGGGCATATGGGATCTCACAAGGCTTGAGGGGGGCTAGTTTAATAATAAATTAAGATGAATAAGGCTATAGATTACAATCCTTGTTAATTTTCTCCTTTTTCTAAATGTCATGAAAATCTACCAAAGAATCTTACTACTGTTGACAACCTCAAAGAGTATGAATTCTATAATTATAAGGAAACGATAATAGGTGTGTACAAACAAACATACAAGGATATATCAACATAAACCATTCCAATGATAAATACCAACAAATATAAATAGTGTTACCAAGATTTTGTGTCTCACAATCATCAATTACAAACAAATAACTATCATGAACAACATGAAAATGTATAAAGAATCCTCATATTCAAGGGTGCATTACCAAACCATCTAATATATTCAAAGAAATATACGATACAAATGCACCAAGAGCTCAAATACTCAATACTTTAACAACCATTACCAATGGAGGATCCATGCTTTTATAATGTTTTTGGATAAAACCTCCAATCAATAAATTAATAATGTATGAGAATAAACCCTAGATTTAAGATAGGAATTCATAAACAAAGGATATCCCTCAACTAACTTGAATGGATATGGGAAACAATGCATAAAATAGAAATAGTGATGCCACATGCAAACATCTCTGAAAGTATTAGCTCAAACACGTGGGATGCTTCCTCAATGTGTGCATGAATACCAAATAATGTATGCAACAACCTCCTCAAACCTCTCTAAACCAAATCAATCCACTCAAATTCCTCAAACCATGTGAAAAATAACCACTTTAATCCTAGGATTGGCTCCATCCTCCAATAATAAAATAATGAAAGAAATTTTTGGGGTGATTTAACATGTGTTCCCAAATGTGATGTCTTCACCAAATATCCATATCCATACCATAAATTGACCATTTGGGTTTGAACAAGACCAAAATGAGCTAGGTCACTCAAGTAATAGGAATCCTCCCGCAATATCCCTCTCAACGCATTAATGAAAACCTGATTTCTAAGATCACATTTGGGAATTCTATGTTTGCCACCTCCATGACTCACATGGATGGAAGGTACCTAGAATAAACCTAAATTCCAACTAGAATAAACCCCACTTGAACATATTTTAAATATTCAGTATAGATAGATGAATGATAAATATATTCATGGGTAATTTCCAACATGAAATGCAAAACCAAAGGTGCATAATTTTGTTTCCAAAATATGTTGTAATGAAGATTAATTTGCATATTTAAACATCAAAATTAAGCCGATCCTATCTAGAAATGCATTATAAAGTACAACCAGAATTTTAGGGATAGATCTAGAGTAAGGTTGTCTTTGGTAATTTCCATATCAATGGAACCAACATAAAATGAGTTTTATGAGAAATGTTTAGTCTAGATGTAAAGTGGTACCAGTGCCTTATATATTTGTTGGGCATATGGGGTCTCACAGGGCTTGAGGGAAGCTACTTTAATAAAAATATGAATATGAATAAGGTAGAAAATTGAAATCCTTGTTAATATTCTCCTTGTCCCAAATGTCATGAAAATATACCAAAGAAACTTTTTATTGTTTACAACCTCAAAGATTATGAATTATATATTTATCAAGAAATGATAATAGGCGTGTACAACCAAACATACAGGGATACATCAACATAAACCATTCCAATGATAAATACCAACAAATATAAATAGTCTTACCAAGAGTTTTTGTCTCACAATCATCAATGAAAAAGAAATAACTAGCATGAACAACATGAAAATGTAGAAAAAATCCTCATCTTCAATGGTGAATTACCAAAAAATCCAATGTCTTCAAAGAAAGATACAATACAAATGCACCAAGATCTCAAATACTCAATCCTTCAACAACCATTTCAAATGGAGGAGCCATGCTTTTATAATGTTTTTGGATAAAACCTCCAATCAATAAATTAATAATATTTGAGCATAAACCCTAGATCTAACCTAGGAATTCATAAAAAAATGATATCCCTCAACTAACTTGAGTGGATATGGGAAACAATGCATACAATAGAAATAGTGATTCCACATGCAAACATCTCCAAAAATATTAGCTTAAACACACAAGATGCTTCCTCTATGTGTGAATGAAGACCAAATAATGGATGCAACTACCTCCTCAAACCTCTCTAAACAAAATAAATCCAATCCAATGCCTCAAACCATGTGCAAAATATCCACTTTAATCGTACGTTTGGCCCCATACTCCAATAATAAAATAATGAAAGAATGTTTTGGGAAATTTAACATGTGTTACCAAATGTGATATCTTCACCAAATATCCATATCCATACCATAAATAAACCATTTAGGTTTTGACCCAGCCCCTTCCAGAACCCGTAGGTCGGAAGGTCCATGCCAACAGGATCCTTTCCTTTACACTGGCCCGAAGAGCTTTCGATAATGGCTCTTCTATTTCCCTTTCAGGAAATCTGCACCCACAGTGAAACCTTGTGAGATTACTCCCTCACGCTTCGGGGAATCGGACTTCGCACTCTCGCGAATCCTGTGGTTGAGTGTTTGGTCACTCAGACCCCCGAATCCCGAAACTCTGAAACTCCGATATCAACTTCAACTTTTCGGCTTTCACAAGTTCACAAGTTGCGATGACATACAACTCTGCTCCACGAACTCTGAAATCCCAATGTTCTATTTCCCAAAATCCTGAAATGTCAAATTCCGACACGATTCCTGGCGTCGGCCCCACAACTAGGCTTTTCGCCACTTCGGGACTTCAACTCAATGGACTTCTACATTGACAGTGTGCCACCTATCCACCTTGATGGCTTTAATGGCCCTACACCATCCTCTCATTCCTTCAGGACTTCGCGTTTGATGATTTCGCGAGTCCCATTGCAAAGTTTACGGGACTTCCACCTCCGAAATCCTGAAATAGGAATTTTCTTGCAAATCCAACGGCCCTTGTGGATTGGATCTATGGTTCTACTCCTCTTGATCTTAGAACCTTTGGGAATACTCAACGTATCTCCCCTACTCCTTCGTGATATCTGACGGCTCACGGGACTTCACGAATTCTCCACAGAGAATTTCGATCATCCATTCTTTCTATGAGAACCTCTACACAAACTAAACAAGGTGTCTCTCTCCACAGAAATTGTCCTCCTGCAATCCCTCGTCACTACGCCTTCCTTCAAAATTTCAAGGTGCTTGGCCTCTTGCCTTCCTTCAAAACCTTCAAAGGTCCAAATCCTTCTGAGCTTTCTCTGGCTCTAAGCCTTTCAGAGAACCCCTGCTCACACTGCTTGCGGAAGACCTTCAAACACTTTCAGGTTGTTGAAATCCTTCGACTCTGCGCACACCTATAGTAGCAGTCTCTCAATACTTCGCTCAGGTTTGCAACCCTGAGACTTTACTCTGCCTGTGCACTTCTTTCATGGCTCCTGTGCCTAACTGCACTTCTGAGTGAATGAGAAAAAAAGCTACCCTATCTGAGCTTTCAGAGACAAACCTCTGAACCCTTTGTCGATGCACTCCTTGCAGACAATTCAATTTCACTCCTTGTAGGAACTCTTGCTCAGATAGAGAAACAATTGAAACTCATTTCCCTTAATCTCTCTCTTATATTTCAAACATTCAATGAGAAATCATTCATACATAGCATAAAAGCAATTGCATGACAGAAAGAGTAAAACATCCATGAGCATAACATTCAATATACATACATAGAGAACAAACACGATGCCATGAATTTGAATCAAAGCTTTCTCTATTAATTCAAATCTTTTTTCATGGGTGTCTTCACACAACTCTCTGCTCTTTCTCTTCTATGCTCTTCATAATAATCATACAATAAACAATGAGGGTGTCTATATCCCGTTTCCCTCTTGTGCTCTAAAACTGTCTAATATAACATTCAATTCTATCTACTTGCATTAACTACTATAAATTCCTTCCACCTACTAAGGACGAGAGCGGATCGCTCAAGGTTTGTTTACATTTTACAAGTGTGCCTCCACTTGATGGCTTCATTAATGGTTCAAGATATTTCAAAATTTATGCTAGCGCCTTTCCAGCTGTCCTTTATCTTTGCACTGGCTCACTTGAGATGCTCCTGCATCAGGTTTGAACAAGACCAAAATGAGCTAGGTCACTCAAATAGTAGGCCTCCTCCAGCCAAATGAATTTCAAATCAAGGTTATATTAGTGTAATCCACCTCCAAATGTGTGCCAAATCTAAGAGCTCCACCTAGAATTATAAAACATGATATCCAAATACAAAATATGTGTTAAATATAATTGAGGCTAAATAAGTAAGACTAAATGGCCTCAACCATATGAAAACATTTGAATACAACTCTAGTCTCTAACCATAATGGAACCATGTAACAATGAGGAAAAATATTAGGCAATCCATCAACATATGAAACAATCCATACAAATGTGCCATGCTCAAACCAAATACTACTAATATGCCAAAGGGATCCATGAGGGTAACATTGTTTCCTCTTTCATACCACACTCAAACCACATACTACTAATATCCCAAAGGGATCTTAGCAAGTGGATCCATTTCCCTCACTAGTTCCTCTATCATTTCTACATCTTGAATCCAATACATAACATGTTAGTATCTCATATTCAATAACTTTTTCATCATTATCACCTATTGCACCCCACTCTTATCCAATGAATCTATTGCATTCACAAGTTCCTCAATTCCTCATGGATTCCAAACACATCATGGGGTTTTCTTCCCTTCTATGACTTGTTCAACATTGGTGCCTCTTTCATCCCACACTCACATCCCTATGTATGCATCACCTTCATTATATTTTTTAGAATTACCCCCTTTTGTATCCCACACTTACCCTATCGGTGCCTCACTTTCAACTGGTTAATTACTTCTATCATTTGATATATCCCTCGATGTATTGCATGCAATGATTTGGGATTAAAAGTCCTCACTTTCTAAAATATGTGTGAGGGTCACAAAAATTTATCACATTCTTCTTCACTATGAGAATATTAAGAGGATCTACATCAATAAGTTCGACAATCTTGCTAGTCCTTTCCCAAATCATGGATATTTTTAATAAATACAATAGATCAATCCCTTATTTCCTTAAGTCCTTCAACAGTTTTTGCAAAGATTTTATGACACTATATTTTCCATAAATACAAAAAATTGATCTCCCACTTACTTAAGTCCTTTATTTATTGTTGATAGTAGATGTTTGGTCATTTTCTCTATCTTCTCAACCATTTCATTGAGCACACTAGATATGACATGGATGAAAAGCACTGCTGATCTATGGGAGAGGTAATCCCAATATGGAGTAAACATTAGAAAGTTTCAAAACTTTCTATAAAGATTTAATTTGCTACATGTGTGGAGTTACCATGTGAGACCTTCAAATGCCTTGCATACCATTTCTTTCTCTCACCCTCAATACCATAAACTGGAAACTAATGATTCAAAGAAATAGGACTTCCTTAAGTCCTTTATTTATTGTTGATAGTAGATGTTTGGTCATTTTCTCTATCTTCACAACCATTTCATTGAGCACACTAGATATGACATGGATGAAAAGCACCATTGATCTATGGGAGAGGTAATCCCAATGTGGATTAAACATTAGAAAGTTTCAAAACTTTGTATAAAGATTTAATTTGCTACATGTGTGGAGTTACCATGTGAGACCTTCAAATGCCTTGCATACCATTTCTTTCTCTCACCCTCAATACCAACAACTAGAAACTAATGATTCAAAGAAATAGGACTTTGCAAGATGCCAAATATATAAAATATGCAGAACATAAATAAAATGCTAGAAATGGCAGAATAACAGTAAAATATCCAGCATAATCTTCACAATACACATAAATGATATACGAAATAGCAATAGAAGAGCACTTTGATTCAGAAAGAAATGTTCACAGGCCTCTTCGAGGGGGAAACCTCCAGTTGAGCAGCGCTCTGTTACAATAATCTCCAAGCTAGGGTTCTCATACCCTCGCCCCTTATTTATACTAAATATGTCTATTAAGAGAAGCATCTAGAGGAAGATCCATCTAGAAGTGGAAGCTTCTATTAGGTCTTCTTACATCCTCCTTATTCTATTTTATTGAAAGGCCTTATTAATATTGACCTTTATTACATCTAAATACATTGATCTACCTATGCGTGGGTTAGGACCTTAACATGTCTGCCCCCTTAAAAACAACCTTGTCCTCAAGGCTTGAGATGTGGAAACTACTGCAGAATGGTAGTTGGTTCCCAAGTGGCATCTGCTGGAGTCATATCTTTCCACTGTACTAGCACTTCCTTGATGGTTCTCTGATGCAGGCGACACTCACGCTGGTCCAAAACTTCTTTTGGTTGTAGCCAAATGGATCCTTCTTCATCTAACTCTGGAAGGTTGGTTTGAATTTGGCATCTGGTTCCAATCACCTTCTTCAAGCATGAAACATGAAAAATAGGATGTAGCTTTGACTGACTGGGCAGAGCGAACTGTGTAAGGGCCATAGAATTTGGGTGATAGCTTCTGACATTGCTTGGCCTTGAGGGAAGTTTTCTTATATGGTTGCAGTCTCAGAAACACCTGGTATGCTTCTGCAAATTGACGTTCCGAGCGACCTTGATCTGCTTGTTGCTTCATTCTATTCTGTGCCATGACCAAGTTCTCTTTAAGGGTATGAAGGATATCCTCTCGGACTGTAAGTGTTTGGTCAACCACCTGGACCTTTGAGGTACCCGGTAAGTAGGAGAGAACTGAAGGTGGCTTCTGTCCATATACTGCTTCAAAAGGAGTCATGTGAGTGGCTGTATGGTATGTAGTGTTGTACCACCATTCGGCGAGGGGTAAGCATTGAGTCCACTGGTGTTGTTTTTCAAAGGCAAAACACCTCAGATATGTTTCCAAACACTTGTTGACAACTTTCATTTGACCATCCATTTGGGGATGATAAGCTGAGCTGAGATGCAATTGTGGGCCATGTAGCTTAAACAATTCTTGCCAAAAATTGCTTGTGAAAGTTGGGTCTCAATCGGAAACAATAGAGTGTGGCATGCCATGCATCTTGAAGACCTGGTCCATGAAAATTTGAGCCACCGTGGATGCAGTAAATGGGTGGGGAAGAGTAAAAAAATGAGCATACTTTGAAAGGCGATCCACCACCACCATTATGACTAATTTATTCCCCAATTTGGGTAAGCCTGTGATAAAGTCCATAGAGATATCCTTCCAAATGGCTGGGGGAATCGGAAGTGGTTGGAGGGTGCCTGGCGATTTGACTGTTTCTCCCTTGTTGCATTGACAGACCTCACATTCAACAACAAACTTACGGATGTCCAGTTTCATACCATCCCAGAAAAATGAACATTTGACTCGGTCATATGTTTTGGTGAACCCTGAGTGCCCCGCTATGGGTGTAGCATGAAGCTCAGAAGGCACCGTGGATTTGAGCTTGGATTGTTTACTTAAATACAAGCAACCTTTGTATCGAAGCTCATCCTGGAGCCAGGAGTACCCTAGGGGAGCCAGAGCCTTGTTCTGCAGTAGCTGGATCAGATGTGAACTTTTGGGATCTTGAAGCCATTCCTGGTGCACAGCTTGGAGCCAATCAGGTACAATGAAGGAAAGAGAAAAAAGGGATCCTTCATCTTCATATTTTCGGGACAGTGCATCCGCCATGAAATTGTCTTTGCCCTTCTTGTAAATGATCTCATAATCATATCCAAAGAGCTTAGTCACCCATTTTTGTTGTTCCTGGGAAGAAATGTGTTGTTCCATAAAGTACTTGAGGCTTTGATGGTCTGTCTTAATTTGGAAGCGTTGCCCCAAGAGATATGGATGCCACAACTCAACGGCATGCAGAATCACCAACATTTCTTTTTCATAAATGGGTTTTCCCATATTCTTTTCAAATAGTTGCTTGCTAGTGAAGGCCAAAGGTCAACCCTCTTGCATAAGGACAACGCCAATTCCTTTTCTTGAGGTGTCACATTCCAATAGAAAGGTCTTTGTGAAGTCGGGAAGGGCCAGAACCGGAGTGGTGCACATGGCTGTCTTCAAGGTTTGAAAATCTTGTGCAGTTGTTGTGGTCCAAGCGAAAGAGTTCTTTTTGAGGAGAGTTGTGAGAGGTGATGCAATCTTTCCATAGTTCTTAACGAACTTGTGATAATACCCTGTGAGGCCCAAAAATCCACGCAAGCTTTTGAGAGTCTTTGGGTGCGGCCAATATTGCATAGCTTCAATATTTTTCGGGTCCACCCTGACGCCATACTTGCCCACCAGATGACCCAAGTATTATACTTCGGAGGCACCAAAAGCACATTTGGACTGTTTCAGGAAAAGCTGGTGCTGAGAGAGTAGGCTGAGAACTTGATCCACATGAGTAAGATGGTCTAGCCAGGTCTTGCTATATATGAGGATATGAGGAATACATGGTTCATGAGGCTCTAAAAGGTGGAGGGGGCGTTACAGAAACCAAAGGGCATGAACAAAAACTCGTAGTGGCCCTCATGAGTGCGAAAGGTCATCTTGGGAATCTCGGACTCTTTCATATGTATCTGGTGATATCCCGAGCGAAGATCAAGTTTGGTGAAGAATTGGGTGCCACTCAGTTCATCTAGGAGGTCATCAATGACAGGAATGGGAAATTTGTCTTTGATGGTTAGTTTGTTGAGAGCACAGAAGTCAGGACACATTCTCCAAGAACCTTCTTTCTTTAGTACCATGACAACCGGAGAGGATTAAGGGCTCGTACTAGGACAAATGACTCCAGCAGTAAGGAGTTCATGTACCATTTTTTCAATTTCATTTTTTTGTGCAAAGGGTTGGCGATATGGATGTATGATGGGGGGAAGGCTTCCTACGACAAGGGGAATGGAATGATCATGGACACCGCGGGAAGGAGGGATTCCTTGGGGAGTGGAAAAGACTATTTGATGTTTAGAAAGGAGGGATTGGAGGTCTTGGGGCACTGGTGGGGTCTCTGTGGCTTGTATGGCATGGAGTTGGGCAATGACACTAGAATGACCTTTTTTGAGCAATTTTTCCATGCGATGAGAACTGATGACTTCAGGTGAACCCGCAATGATGCCTTGAAATTTATATTTGTGGCCTCCTTGGTCGATTTGCATGGTTAATTTCTGAAAATCCATGAGAATGGGACCCAAGGTTCTTAGCCATTCGGCACCCAACACAATGTCGCAATCGCCCATGTCAATAGCAAACATATGGGATTTGAGGTGGTAGTCACCTATTTGGATATGCACATTTTCACAGTGCCTGCCACATTTCATAGAACCACCATTGGCAATCATGATTTGGAAATTGTTGACAACATGGATGTAGCAATGGGTTTCTTGGGCAATACGACGATGAATAAAATTGTGGGTGCTGCCACTATCAACCAAGATGATGACCTTTCGGTGATTGATGTAACCAATTAACTTGAGGGTTTGGGGGGCAGAGAAGTCGGTGAGAGTATTGAGGGAAATGATTGGTTCCACTTCAGGAGGGTCGGAGGGAGGGTTTATGTCATAAATTGATGGTGACTCGGGCACAGGGGGGGTGTCAACATCTTCTTCCTGAATATCCTCAGAGATGGCCATAAAGAGATTTTGTTCCTTAAATTTGTGGCCTGGGAAATATTTGTCATCACAATTATAATAGAGGCCTTTGAGTTGGCATTCCGCCATTTCATCCCTGGTCAATTTTTGGATTTTTAATGGGGCAGAGGGAGTAGTGGGGTTTACTGGTTTAGGGCGAGGGATCAAGGGAGGCTTACGGTTTTGAGAGGAAACAATTTGTTGTGCTTCTTTAGATTTTTTGGTAGTCTCCACCCAAGTCGTAGGTCAAGCCATGAGGACATGGGCCCGAATCTCCTCCTTGAGCCCACTGATAAAACACTCTCGAAAGAAAGCATCATTCATGCCCTCTGTTCGAAAAGCCAGATGCTCAAATGCGGCTATGAAGTCTTCGACTGTGCCTGATTGCTTCAATTTTGTCAAACGGCCCAAATGGTTGGTGTCAGTGTCAAAGCATTCATAAAGCTCAACAACAAATTGGGTCCAAGCAATATACCCTTGACGGGAAGTTTTTCTCCATTT
>ML789753.1:365385-405439 GCA_009831015.1 Picea engelmannii
GACCAAAATAATATTTCCAAAAATCTCTGAAAAGAACCAAAACTTAGAACATTTAAGATAAGGCTTTGTTTTATAGGTACAATAATTTATAACCAGTCATAAAAATTGTCCCTTCACATTGTTCCAAAAGATCATCTTTCAAATATATGCACAGGATTCGATGAAGGATAAGAATTTTTTTTTTGTGAAATATGTGGTGTTCCCTCCACACCATCAAAACCTTGCAAATACCTCACGTTCATATTCATGGGTTTTTCCAAACAAAGATCTATTGAATTTTCTGAATGTCCTAAATGGCACTTTGACAAAGGGGAACAGGGACCATTATGCCTTCTTGCATCTACATTGGATGCTTATTTTTGGGTAGTGAGATATTGTTCATATGAAAACAATTCATTGGAATGGTTTTGTTTAAAAATAAGTATTTTATCTATGAAATTTAATTGTATATTTTGTATAGGAAACTGGTTGACCATTTCTCTCATTTGATGGTGTTATAAGACATACAAGAAAACAGGTATTTGTTAGATTTATGTTCATTGAGTGAGGGAAGTTCAAGTAGAATATAGGAAAGTGAGACATATAGTAGGTCTAATAGGAGGAGATCAACTAGAGGTGATAAGATCGGAAGAAAAATCCATAGACACATGGGATTTTTTCTTACGAAAGGAGGATCATGTTCTTATGATCATGAGAGCATAGAGGACATCGAGGTTCCCTTGAGGTACAAACATATAGTGAAACGATGGGTACCCAAGGATCTTCCTGAAATAAACACTAATTTTTGTGTAAACGAAAGGATATACCGTATTTCTCCATCGTTATTACATGGTTTGGGGCTATTTTCCATGGATGGCATAAAGGTTTGTTATATCTACAAAGATTGGATATGACTAGTCCAAAATACAAAAAGTATGTGAAGATATGGCTTGGCTACAAATTATATACAGCTAAAATACACTGATAAAAATAAAGGAGAAACTATCTATATTGATGGAAGGACAAAAACAATGGGGAATATTGTAGGGTTTATAAATAGTACACAACCTGCGACCACAAATAAGAAACCCAATTTCTTATTTGAGGGGTGTGAAGGAAACCATGTATTCATATGTGCAATAAAATCAATAGCTACAGGAGAAGCGTTATTGATTGATTACAATTTGAATCAAATAGATACATATGTTTCTATTATGGGGGTGGTACATATACAATTTTACCCAACCTGTAAACAATGACTCTTATATTTTATGATTTTCATTATGTTCTTTAGTCACTCTTTACTTTTATGTTTTTAGCATGCCATGATTTTGTCCCATGCGTATTCATGAACTAACTTTATTTCTCATAAATTTGAATTTATTTATCATGATCATGATCATGGTTCTGATTTTACTGTAATGTGGAAGGCTGATCATGGTAAATCAATAGCCTCAAAACAGGTAAATGAACAACAATTTTCAAATTGTATTTAATGTGCATTTTATTTCTATGGTGATCAATTATTTTATTTGTTTACATTACTGAAATAACATTTATTTTGTTGAAATATGTAGTCGGTGGGCCATGATGTTGATGATGATTCACCCAGCAAAAGGGATTTGTATGCATCCCCTTACCCTATGGTATTAATAAAAAATTGATCAATCAAGCGAACATGGAATGGACTGACTTGTTAGACATTCTAGATCAAACCCCTGAAGTCGAAGAAAGGATCAAAGAAGTTTTTACAAGGATTAACACATATAAGGTAACAATCATAATTTCAAGTGGTTTTATTTTTATGTCATAATATCAATTGTGAAAGCTCGATTTTTAACTTTTATATTATCTAAACGAAAAAAGGTTTTCTTTCTTATATAGAGATTTTTGGATCCTATTAACCCCAACATGCATGGTTTCGGTAGTAGTGGCATTTCACAAATGACATAGGGTATCGACGAAGACTCTCGTATACCTGCCAGGACACGGCTATTCAAATCTCCACCTTCCACACCATTAGGTGGGAGCCACAACATGCACCCCCAACACTATATTGAAAATTTTGCGATGAAAGTACCCTTTCATTGCAAAATTGAAGATAAAGAGTTGAATTTTTCAAATTTTTATAAATCCATCCCGCATTTGTTTCTCTTGATACGAAACCATATGTACGTCTCAATAGTGATGAATGTGAAGATAGAGGACTCTCATTTCTCTTGTGACGACCATTGGTTATCATCGCAAGAGAGATGATCCAATGATGACTGCTACATTGTTTGAAAAAGTCAAAATTGATCATTACATTGTTTGAAAAAGTCAACATTGACTTGGCCAACATTCATTGCTCTTGTGAAGAAAAAAAATCTATAAATATTTTGCAAATTAGAGAAGTTGTGACAATATTTGTATAACAATGACGATTCATAAATGGTATTTTTGTGTGGAAGAATGTCGCAGAATATTAGAGATGGAATAAAAAGTAAAGAGGGTGACAAGGGTGACTGTAGATGTTATTTCCCTTTCAAAAGATGTTGCACTACACATCATGTAAGAATTTTAATAGAAAGAGCTAAAAAACATTGTAGGAAATATGGGCACATTGATGGGGGATCAAAAGAATATCGTCCCATGGTAATTAGCTATATATTCATTATTTGTTTTTATATTGTCGATTTTATATAAAATTATATATGTGTATAAATATTGTTTGAATATTTGTTATACACACTAATTTTGCATGATTGTTTGTAATTATAAAGTTAGAGTTACCCTCTAACTTTCTGCAGAATATTGCACCAAATAGTAGTAAAAATGATGTTGTACCAGCTGAAGAACATGATCAAGAAAATGAGGATCTCATGGAAGAAGATGATGGGACAAATCAAGTTAATGATCCCATGGAAGAAGATGTTGGGACAAATCAAATGATCCAATATTTTTTTTTCTCATTCGGATGAGGATGGGATAATGATTGTATGTATGATGAAACTCTATTAGAAAAGGCAAATAAACGAATTTATGAAGGCTCAAGAGAAAATATTCTCTCTGCTACATTACTGCTAGTGAACTTAAAGGTTATGAATAATTTTTCGAACACTTG
The DNA here is from genome assembly GCA_009831015.1 of Picea engelmannii. Taxonomy (NCBI): domain Eukaryota; kingdom Viridiplantae; phylum Streptophyta; class Pinopsida; order Pinales; family Pinaceae; genus Picea; species Picea engelmannii. The sequence goes on from ML789753.1 coordinate 368,468, forward strand.
TATGACACAGATACTAAGGTATGTAATATGTTTCATCTCATATACATAAAATGTTGACTTGTTTCTATTTTTTTTAGTGTTAATTAATGTGTAAAATAAGAATGCAATTTTCACGATTAATATTATTTACATTAACTAGTTATTTGTTATGATGTAGATTGTTAGGTGAATTTGGTTACCATCGTCAAATATTTTACCTTGCACATATCGAGATTTGCATGCCATTATTAAAGACATTGGAATGGATTATCAAACTATATATGCATGTCCTAATGATCATATTATATATTGTAGACAACAAGATTCGAAAACAGAATGCCCACAATGTCTTATCAGTAGATATCAAACCGTCAAGCAACAAAAATGGTGCCTTGAAAGATTCTTCGTCATATTCCCATAATTCCACGTTTGCAGCGATTTTTTAATTGTGAAAGCATAGAAAAATTTATGGATTACCATGCATGTAACAAAAGTGGAGATGGCGTTCTTCGAATGTCTATCGATGGTTACGCATTTAGGGGAATTGAGGAAAAATGGGCAGATTTCAAAGATGAACCTCGTAATGTTAGGCTTTCATTGGCAGCTAACGGTGTTAATCCATTCAAGGAGCTTAGGTCTATTTACTCAGCGTGGCCTATTTTTTTTTATCAACAATAACATTCTGCCTTGGATGTCAATAAAGAGGGAGCACATAATGTTGACAATGACTGTTCCAGGTATTTTTTTACATTAATTTTTTGAATGTAACATTTTCATTTGTTTATTTTTTTGCATAATATATTTTGTTTATTTATTTACTTATATATACATATCATGGTTATAGTAATTATGTGTAATTTCAAACAATTAGGTAAGTACCAAGTTAAATATATGAATGTATATATTGAGCCTCTTATTGACGAGCTACTAAAGTTATGGGTTGACATCACTATGTATGGCATCTATAAACCAATCAGGGAGAAGAAATTTAAATTCTGTGGAATACTTTTATGGACAATTGATGATGTCCCAGGACTAACACATTTTTGTGGTATGTAGCATTCTATTTCTCTTTCAACATACTATATAATTTTTTAAAGATATCATGTTGGATGTTTAATTTTTAAATAATCTCATCATATAATTGACATTAATCCATGTGTTGCAGGTCTTCAAACAAAGAGTAAATTTGCATGTCCAGTTTGTTGTCCTAAGATGAAGTATATTCATTCAAAAGTTTTAGGAAAGGTAGTGTTTGATTAGTATAGGCACCTCCTCCCTAAGAACGATAGATATCGTACTATTGAAAAACATTTTTTCAATGGGAAAGAAGAGACGGGCTTAAAACCACGAGGAATAACACCTCACCTATGGAGGTTGGAATATAATAGAAATCGTCAAGGTACTCAATTTATTTATGTATCATATGTGTAATGTTTTGAATTTTTATTTTAATCATTGAATTTATTTTATCGTATTTGATAATTATTGTTGTGATTTCTTTTATGCTTCATGAATACCGCCATCATGAAGGTATTAATACTGGTCTTCCACGAGGAATGAAATGTTATCCCACTCAATTCATGAGGTTTTCATAATATAAGAAGATAAAAATAACTCATTTTTTTGATACAATGCATATCAGGAAGAATGTGACAGAAATGTTATGTCGAATCATAGATGGGAGTGATAAATAAAAAATTGTCAAAATTTGTACTAACATTCAAGATGCCAATCATGCAATGAGAAGTTTGATCCGATCAAATAGAGATGGAGACCAAAATAACATTCCATGGTTATTAACATAGCAACAAAGCAATGAAGTAAAAGAGTTCATTCAAAGAATTAAATTTCCCACAGGTTTTGCTTCAAACATAAATAATATCTTAACAAAGAAAGGTGAATTTGGTGGGGTAAAAAAACATGATTGGCATACATTCATTAAGGCAATAACTTTGGTATACATATTTATATATTGGCCTTATACACATTTTAAGTTTTTTATTTTATTTTTGTCTACATTGGTCGAAACAAATAACGATTCTTTTTTTTTGTTACAATATGTTCTACCGCTATCTCTCCCAAACGGCATTGACAACAACATCAAACAAGTTATATATGATATTGGAAAATACATGAGGTAAGTAGTTGTGATTTATATGAAAAATGTTCTTTCAATTTGTTATTGTACTTAATTATGAAATTTGTTTTACTTGTAATGTAATATATATTATGTTATGTTGAAACATGTTTTTTTTTTGTCGTGATCTCATGTAGATGGTTTTCATTGAAAGAAATACATGAAGATGATATAAAGTATTGGAAGAGAGAAATTCCTCAGCTAATGTGTGAAATGAAAAAGTATATACATCCAACATTTTTCAACGCACAAGAACACTACCTCATACACCAAGTTGAGGAGATTGAAATGTGTGGACCTGTACACACAAGGTCAATGTGGATGGTGGAGAAGCACTTGAAATCATTGAAGGCTTTGGTTAGAGAAAGAGCACATCCTAAGGGTTATATGGTGGAGGGATATATGGTATATCAATCCATGGTGTATATTAGTCAGTATATTCCTAAATTAGCAGTGCCAACTATGCATGCAATGGGTCGCATTTGGGATGTAAACTCCATCAAAAAAATTTAAGATCAGGAGCACCTGTTGGGGAAAGGTAGAATGAAAAAAATGAGAGGTAATATATTAATGATTGTGGAGACTTATATTAATACATATAAATTTTCATTTTTTGTGTATATGATCATACTCATTAATATATTAATATATGTTATTTCATAAATTATTAATATTTACCATAGTTATAACTAATATTTAATATTGGTGAATTATGATTTTTTGATTCAGTTGCTCAAGATTGGGATGCATTGCATTTATACATTGAAAACAATCTTGACTGGATGAATGTATGGATTGAAAGATTTAAACAACATCATGGTGGTAGGTTATCATGGCAGCAACTGTATGAATTGGTTAGAGAAACTTGTTGTAACAGAGATGCCAATGTTACACAAAGGGAAATTGATTTAGCATATGGTTTGAAAGATGGACAGGCAAGAAAATTCACCAATTTTATTCAGTTATTTTATATTATATTAATGTGACTACATGTGTACTGTATTTTTCAGATACTTTCTAAGTTATATAAATATGCTAATTTATTAATTGACAATGCATCTTTTACATATATGGCATATTGCAGTTGAAACACCACAAGGCTATGTGGTGTAATGGTCGTAAATTTTGCATCAAACAGTTGGATGAAACCAGGAAAAATTATGATAGTGGGATAACTGCAGTATTCCAGGTCACTAATGTTTCCTCTAGGAGTGGCATACATCCCCAAGAATCAGAAAATAGATACTATGGGTATTTGAATGATATACTTGAGTGTGACTTTAATTCCTTCAAATTAGTTATGTTCAACATCAAATGGTATAGGTTATGAATGCATGAACACAATGGGGAAAGAACTATTATTCAACATGCCAACATATTTTAGATGATTCAAATAACGGTTTTTGAAAGAGGACATGATCACTATGTTTTTCCAAGCCAATGTGAACAGGTCTTTTACTCAAATGTTCCAGGTGAGAGGGATTGGTCATTTTTTGTTAGATATGATCCAAGAGGAAGGCAAATTAAGTATACTCATGTATAGGAAGAATAAGATATTGCAGAAGAAGAAGATTCCCCAGATCATACAGAGTCAGAAGATCATGCAGGGTCGACAAATAAAGAATACGAAGAAGATCATGATCTAGGCATAGGATACAATGTAGTTCTTGATGATGATGTCGATGAAAATATGATCGAAAATGGCATTGAATACAATGATGATATTGTCAATCCTTTTATTGGATATTGTTCTTTCTATATAATTATTGGATGAAACAGGTTCATATTTGAATAGGTTTCCAACAAAACCCTCTAAAACTATCAACCCTCCTGGTAAACTAGAACGCAACACAACACACAAAATGTATTGCGCAGTCTCACCTGAGATAGTTCTATGGATGACTAGAAATATCAAGTTCTTGTAGTATGGGATAGAGTGTGGATATGATATTTCCTTTCATTTTCTTAGGCCTTGATTTGGTTGATCTTTCTATTAATCTTGAGATTCATTCATATGTTAAGTTTATGCATGTACTCTGCAGATCTAATAGATAACAAATCTAACAAAAGTATTTATTCATCATCTAATCATTGAAAGAATGTAAATATGCAATAAAAAAAAAAACATAACACAAGGTTTACCATGGTTCAACCCCTCCTGGGATACATCCACAAAGAGATGGCTTCTTAGGCTCTTTTATTTATGGTTGCTGCAAAATATGGTGCTACGTGCACTATGCTTTTGATCATACAATCACATAACAGATTCCATGACCTCAGTGAGGCTTCCTAGATCACACCAGGATCCTCAGTGTGTGATCTAACCCTCAATATATAGCTACTTGACTCTCCTACATCTCAACAACTTACAAAATGGTATCTAATATTACAATCGTTCTCCTAACCAAACAAAATAGTATCGTCCCACTAGGACCTAGACCTCCTAGGTACTTATTTATATTAATTTATAGCTTATCATCTGTTACAATCTCTTACAAAAACTTAACCCTAACTTGGTTAGATTTTTCTCCATACGTGACTTGCATGCTTTCCTCCTTTGCATGCGGTTTTTCCTCGCACATGTTGCTTTTCCTGCCATATGTCATTTTCCAAATTAAGCTTTAATTTCCACAAATGGACTTTTCCTCAAAACTGGCCTACACCCAACATGCCCCCAACACTGACATGTGTCTTGTCCTGAGCCACATAGGCAGTGCGCGCTCCCTCGACAGCCTCTGCTAGGCTATGGAACTTGTCTGCAAGCTCCCTTCCTCTTTCTTGCACCTTCGTGACCTTCTTTGTGAGAACTTTTAATGATTGTGCTATGATCTCCTCTTGGATCATTGTTGCATAGTCTGTCTCTACTTACACCATTTTCTTCTTCTTCTCCTCCAACTATGAGATCATATACGCTACTTTCTCTTGAAGGGGTTCCATCTGCACCTCTCTTTCCTGCTTTTGCATCTGCGTTTCTCTTAAATATGCCTCCTACTTCTTCATTTCTTCTGTTCCTTTGAGACGCTCTGTGATACTCATTGTTTTCTGCCTCTGCTTGAGGTCTTGGATTCCTGTGCTTACTTTTCCTTCTTCTTGGTCCCACTGCTAGACATGCTCATCTTCCTCCAGTGCCGCCCAAAGTTGTGCTTCTATGTCAAACAATCCTACTATTGCACTGACTTGTTTTTCCATCTCATCGATTTGGCTTGCAGCTTCCTATTTCCTCTACTCCTTTACCTCCGGGGGAGTTGTGGGGTTGAGTTTTTCTTTTAATTCCTCGATCTCCTATCGGTAGTGATAGATTTTCTATATAATAAGGTCAATATTTTCCACTGTACTTCTCTATGTTGCTTGTGTGTTGTTCGATATTCAATTGTATGTCGATGTCAATCCCTCATATATCCTGTTTGTGCATTCCTTTTATTCTTCCTTTTCTACAGTCAGTTGGTCGCATTTGATTTGGAGCATCTCTGTGACTTCTCTACCCACTTCTATGTTTGTGGCATCTGCGTGGGCCCTAGACTATACTTCCTGCATGAGGCTCAATTATATCCCATATAAATCCTTCATTTCCATGTGCACCATCACTACCTGAAGTTGTTATACCTACTCCAGGGGTTTATGCATTGTTTCTTGATTGATATTGATCATTTGGCGCATTATTATGAATGTTTCCCTACCCTGGATGATAAAATGTATTGTCTATTCACCCTCCTTCTATGCAGGTGGCCTATCTATCTTCTCCTGTTGTTGCGCGATGACCTGTGACTCTACCCGACCTCATAGATGTTGTAGGTTTTCATGGACTTCTATAAGTTTGGCCATAATTTTCTCTCTTTGGGCCTCTACAGTATTGACCACTTCTTCGCTCCTGTCTTGGACCTTGTCCATGACGAGCTCTACATAATCCCAAGTGAGGGTGATGTCTGGGTCCTATGTTTCATACTTTCTCTTTTTGTGTGAATATTTTCGTTGCATGGGCTCCATTGTCATTTCTGAGGGTTGCGCCTTCATTGTTTTTCCTTGGCCTATTTCCTTTGGAGCCTGTGTTTTCTCATTTTTCCCAGTCTGTAGTCGACTTCCTATTCTTGTTGTTGTGGGCATTCTCCTCGGCCTTTTCTGTACTATGCTACTCCCACTTGGTAGGGTTTGTGTTGTGGTTGTTCGAGTGTTATTAGCCAAACTACCTGTTTAGGTTGACGAGTCTGCTTCGATCATCTCTTTGGGCTTGGAGGACTGTGTTGTGCCTATCCTCATGGATTCTTTTTTCTATTGTAAGCTACCACTATGTAGTCCAATCCTTGACAATCCAATCCACATCTTCCCTCGTGACACAATATTGTATCTTCAACCGTGCATTTTTGGGATCCCTCATGGCTCGGATCCATATGTGATGCCGAGATGCCTTGAATTTGGATATCCCTTCTATCTCCTTCACAACCTCCATAGGTATGCACCATACGTTTTTTGTGCACTGTTGGATTTCTTATAGTAGCATGGAAAACAAAATGTTTTTTTCCTGTTGTGTCTTGTTATCTTTTTCTTCCGAGAGAGACTTGTACCTGGACGTGTAACATTTTTCCACTCTTTCTAAGAATGCAAAGAACTTGGGCTCCTACTACCCTGTGAAGGCTATCAATATTATTAAACATGAGTAATGGAACTTGGTTCCATTGTCCTGTGTGTCACAACACTCAAGTAGAAATTGGTTCAATAGGTATGAAATCTAGCTGAACACCATCCCCTTCGCACACTGCACTACAACTGCGGTCACTCCTGCTGGCGCTTCCTCTCTGTGAAATTATCTTAGCATCTTGCACGCCATTATCTTACTGGTGAATATTGTCACGTCGTCATTGATTTCTTTGATTATGATGCCTTAGTTTCCCCTAGTCATGTCTAATTGTTCCTTCACTTGTTCCTCCAGTTCTTTCTCGCATTTTGTTCTCTAGATATTATTCTGGTGGTGTGCCAAATGTGTGCAATCCTGTTATTTTGGAAATTAATTCCATGTTGATATGCACTGGTCTGTCCATCCAAAGAATGTCTCCATGGACCTAAGTGACCAGTTGTTTGACGCACAAACCAACATTCTTGCAATGCCCAAAATGTATTATTTCCAAGAGTTTCACTATACATGAGTTATACAGCCCTGTAATTCACTACACAGGCTCTAGTATTGACCTTCTTAGGGTTCCAATCTCCCCTGTGTTAATCAGATAGTTTTTGTCAGCCAATTCTAGAAATTTGGTAATGTCACACACGTCATGGTCTGGATACCTCAACTTTAGTACCTTCCCCAACATGTCATCGATAGTGGGGAATGCATCTAGAAGGAATGGAAGGGTAATTTACATACTATCATGGGTCTTTCATTTATGCCTACAACAGATGTGCTCGCCTTTGCTGCTTATGTGACATATTCTTCCCCACCTGACTCTAGTTGTTCAGTTATGTCCTCGACCAATACTTAGTCTTATGCATATCACTGTCACAGTCCCACTATGTCATCCAGTCTCAAAGGTGCCTTGGGTGAGTGGTTGAACCCCCATTTTTGGCCCCATAGCTCTTCCCTATCTCTCCTTTCTGCGTTGTAGGGAGATCTTCTTAGACCTGCATCGGGCTAATCGATTATGGGTCTAAGGTGGTCACATCCTTGATATCGACTATATTCTCTCTCTAATGAATCCTCTCTTTGCTCATTTGGCCTTGTCAGGTGACCCTAAAAAACTATCCTAGCAACCCAAACTTCATTGGACTCATCCTTTGCAAATATCATAACCTTGGCTTGCTACTTTGTCAATTTGAAACTAGGGCACAGGTTCTCTTTCTCACTCTAAACTCAAAATTTTCTAAGTGTTCATAACTATATGCTTGTCCACCTTTTATAGACCAGGTTATGTTCACTTTTAGTTTTTCTATGCATCTATGCCAAGTTCCCTTTTTACTGCACTTGGTCTTCAGATGTTTGTCACAGTAGTTACTGCGCGCAACATTTCCCTATTATTTTTGTATTTTCTTTCTTTTCTAATTTTCTAAATTTATTTTTCCTTCTTTTTCCTTCTTTTTCTCCTTTTTTTTTTTTCATTTTACTATCCTATCTTCTACTACAATACACTATGTACATGTCCTTCTTAGTGTGCTATAACATTTAAGTGCTAGGAGGTGGATTGTCCCTGTACAGTTTCAATTGACCACCATTGATCATTCCCTTGAGTTTTGTTCCTAGAAAATCCTTTAATTGTACAAATCCCCCATCTCTGACAGTCTTGACTTCATAGGGCCCTAACCAATTCATTTTGAATTTACCCGGATGTTGAAAAAAATTATTGTCATAAAGAAAGAATAGGTATCCTTCCTTGAAAATCTCCCTCTTGATATGTCTATCATGCCAAGATTTGTCTCTTGCTTTCTGTACTTATTGATGAAATCCTGCTAGGATCTTATTCTCTTCCATATCCACTACTTGGTTTAATCTCTCCTTTACTGCACCACTTTTTGTCATGTTAGTGATTGTTTCTACTTGCAGTCTGGGTACCAAATATTCTTATGGTACTATTGCTTCTTTCCCATACACCAACCTGAATGGTTTCTGCCTTGTTAGCTTCTTACATGTATTCTTTTATGCCCATATTACTACTAGTAGATTTAAGTCCCAATCGTCCCTGTTGACATTGTAGATCTTTGTTAGAGAATTCTCCAAGATTTTATTGAAGGCTTCTACTGTTCCATTTGCTTGAGGATGGTATGGTGTAATCTTATGGTGGTAGACTCCAAACTCCTCAGTCATAACCCTGATAGTACTGTTGATAAAGTGGGTATCTTGGTCACTCATCAAAATCCTTGGACAACCAAATCTACTGATCACCTACTCAAACAAGAAGTGTGCAGTTGTCTCTGTGCCGCAATATTTTACTGGTTTTTCGTCTTCCCATCTTGTTAATTATTATGTTGCAGTAATGATATACGTTGGTCCTAAACTTTTTGTTGGTGGATTAATCGGTCCCACAAATTCTATTTCCCATTTTTCAAATACCTGCAAAGTTACTTGTGGTCTTAGGGGCATCTCATCCCTTCTATTAGGTTTACCAACCCTCTGAAAGAAATCACATTTATGGCAATATTCATTAGCATCTCTGTGAATTTTTGGCCACCATAGTCCTGTGCGTAATAACTTCTGCATGGTATATTTTTCTGCATAATTTCCTCCATCTATTGCGTCATGAGCTTCTGCCAAAATTCTAGGCCTTTCATGTTCTAGTAAACATCTTCTCAAAATTCTATTTGCGCCCATTTTATATAAGTGTCCTGCAATCATTTGATAGTAGGTAGCTTTGAATACCATATTTTTATTCTACGCGGTATTAAACTCTTGTGGCACAATCCCTATGCTCAAGTATTCAATAATGTCAGAAAAATATTCATCAACTACTTGGACTGAAAATAACTGCGCATTAGGGAAGTTGTCTTCCATGTTGGTAGGTTCTTCTCCATTTGTTACCCTTGACAGGTGATGATTTACTGCATTCAAATTCCCTAGTTTGACTATTACTTCAAAGTCAAATTCTTGAAATAACAAAAACCATCTATAGATCCTCCCCCCCAACTCTGGCTTGTTGACTAGGTATTTGAGGGTTGAATGATCTGTGAAAATATTAAAGTGTTTTCCCAATAAGTAATTTCTGAACTTATAAAGTGCATAGACCATAGCTAGGCCTTGTCTTTCTATAGTATTGTATTTCTTATATGATTCTGACAGTTTTCTTATTGAAAATTCTATAGGATGGTACAAATCCCCTACTCCTCACTATGTCAGAATTTCTCTAAGTTTTATGGTTGATACATCTACATGTGCATGAAATGTATTTTCCAATTCTGGGAATAATAGGATAGGTGTTGTGACTAGTTTTTCTTTTAAGGTATACAACCCTTTTTGACAGTCCTAATTCCATTGAAATATGATATCCTTCTTTAGCATTTTTTCCATTGGCACAGTGATCTGTGGATACCCTTTTATGAATTTTTTGTAATAGCCTGTATGTCCCAGTGTTTCTCTCAACTGTCACAATGATTTTGGTAGTGGTAAGTTGAAAATGAATGCAATCTTATAAGGATATAGTAACAAGACTTGTTTACATACTATATGGCCCAACAGTATGCCAAAAGGTGTTCCAAAAATGCATTTATTTATATTGAAGGATATCTGTGACTTCCCGTATCTTTCCAACATTATCCTTAATACTTATACATGGTCCTTTAACAAACTATATATAGTCCATTCATCCAAATATACTTCTAAAAAATTATGTATGAATTCCTTAAAAGAAACTATGAGTACTCTTGAAAATATGGTTGGTGCATTCTTCAACCCAAAAGGCATGATTGTGTACAAGTAGGATACCCGTTATGTGGAAAAAGTAGTCTTGTACCTGTCTTTTAGGGCTATTTTGATATGATGATAACCTAAGAGTCCATCTGTAAATGAGTATGCTTCATGGTCTCCCACATTCTCTAATACCTCATATGTGAAAGGGGTGGGGAAGGGATCCTGTAGGAAATAATAATTCATTTTCCTCAAATCTACACAAATCCTTATCCCCCCTTGTTTCTTCTCTTGAACTACCATAGGTATTATCCATTCAGATTCCTCCATTGGTTCTATGATACCAACTTCCAACATTTTGTCAATTCATGCTTTCACTTTCTGCTTATATATTTGATTTAGTCTATAAGGTCCATGTCCGACAGATCTTGCCTCATGTTTGAGAGGTATCTTCATCTCTCCTAGTTTTCCTTCTATGCCTTTCATATTTGTAAAGGTTGTTGGGAACATGTCATTGTATTTTTGTAGTAACTCTGTTATTCTTTCCACTCTTTCTTCATCCTAATAATCTCCAATAATTTCCATTTTGGGATTATCCATTGTCCCAATGTTGACTTTCTTCACTTTGATAGGTGCAATAAACACTTCTGATTCCAAGTATGTACCTTACACCTCTATTTCACCTTCAAATTATGTAATATGAATGTTGCATGGTTCAGCTTCATCTGATGCTTCTTCCTGCACACAATAGCATGAAAGTAGATCTTTCATTGTCTGTTTATCATGTTGTTGGTAATTTGTCATGAGTTCAGCTTCTGGTTCATCAATAAATATCATGCCTCTTATCTTCTTTAGTGTCGAATACATGTTAGGGTTCTCATGTTCAAATGAGAAAGTGACTATAATTTTTTTTTGTAATGTTGTCCATTCTGTAGTTCCTCTGCGCATGTCTTGGTCTACATACCAATTCTTTGGGATTCCTTCTAGTGTGTTAGCACTCCATAAATCTGTTCGGCTAATAAACAGACTACAAAGGTAACTTTTTCAACCAACTTTGAGTCCCGAAACTAGCCTTTCATATCTGCAGAGGGCTCTCTCGGGGGGCGCGGTCTCCACGCAGGATAGGAATTTAAAAACAGTGGCTAAATTTAACACCTTGATATAATGGTCTCTGGTTATATTGGCGCAAGAAAATAATACATGGGCTATGGAGTCGATTCAAGAAAAAAAATAGAAACAAATGACTCGGTGACTAAACTTTGAGAGGATAAAGGCAAGGAGAGAAACAGTCTTCAATGCAAAATAGTAATGTGTGGTGAGGAGAACATATAGGAAGTAACTCTTAGCACTGTTGCAGGTGAATTTAGAGTTATCTTTCAGAAGAAAATGTTTTATCTAAGTGGCTCGAACAAGGGGCGTTGTGCAACGAATTCATAGGTTCAAAAATTCATTCTGAAATAGAAAGAAAAGATATGAATAAAGATAATAGGAATCACATACACAAGGAAGGGAAAACAATACATCCAACTTCTACAACTAGAATCTTCACGTCAAAGTTACAAGAACTTTTCATTAAATTTCTGTAGAACTCAAATTACATACAATAGCTACTTCCTATATCAAATTTTCCAAACAACCTAGCTTACATTGAAAAGATGAAATATATAAATGAGGGTGTCGCTTGGGATACGCTTTTTTCTAACTGCTAGCTCTAAAAACTAGGAAAATGAGTGGTATGCATTAGAGACTCTTCGCATGGCACTTTCCAAAAATAGACAATAATCATGTATGTTTACACATGATTGTTCACAAATTTTCCATGAGGATCTGATCATTAGTCAGGTCTCGATATGAGGAAAATATGTGTTAGTATTTCCCTTCGATCAAATGTCTGATCAGACAAGTGTCTACCAGGAACTCGCTATTTGCTATAATGGCTTTGATTTCTTCCGCATGCTCATTTGATGGGAAAAATGTCCATGACAAGTGGCTATTTGATGGCCACGACTGTTATCAAAATGTTAGAGTGCTTTAGGGAAACATGTCCTTAAAAACTACCAATATTTTTCTTATGTTTGTGGATGCAGAGATGAATGTCAACTAAACTTGTTTTTTCTGTGCGCCGGTGAGAGCCTCATGGGCTTCCTTCCCGACCACTTCGCATTCCCTGGAATTATTTTTATGCCTTTCCTCTGACAGCCTATGTGTTTCTTGCAATTGTACAATGGTGTCTTTCACCTCTATAAGCTGTCTTTTTAGCCATGGCACATTCCCTTCGCGACCTTGTGTTGTTGATGCTTCCATAGTCTTTGTCACTAGCTGCCGCATCAACTCCTTTTTTTCCTGGTAGAGTTCAATGATAGCCATATTTTCCTTCTTAAATTTCTAATATGGATCTTGTTCATTCGAACCTATGGTATCCATTTCCCTTGTTCTTCTCCTTCTTTCATAGCTCGATCCTCCAATGGGCTCCAGCCAGATGGTGCGCATGAGTATTTCTTCAGCCACTGATTTGGCATGTGACTCTTCTGAAACTCAGGCTTCCTCATCTTCCTTGTTCCTCCTTGGATTTCTCCTTCTCCAAGGTATTTTTTGTTGGGGAGACGGGGATTTTACTATCTTTCCTCCCTACATAGGCAAACTCTACGATTTTTCATTCCCTCGACCTTCATGATGAACTGATAATAGTTGCTACACTTGTTGATGTGACTTCCATTAACTACTTGACTTGACTTGGGGTAGGTAGAGACTAATTTCTTAACAAGACTCGACTCTTTGGAAAAGACATACCCGTACTACTTATGCATGTTTCGACTCTGATATCCCTTCCCATTTCCAAGGGCCAATAGACTACTTGATGAATTTGACCCCACGGTGCTATGTACCTGACTTCACATTTTTGGGTGGATCAACCATACCCCGACTAAATCTGACTCTAAATGGAAAGAAAAATAGTGGTGCTAACAACTGGCTCCAATGGGGATTCTATCCTCCCCACGAGGTAGCAAAGAACAGTAGACCAGATGCCTGAACATTGGGCCTTATTTGGACTCTTTGGCACTGTAAAGAAAAAAACAAAAACACAACCTAAACCTATCGATGCAGCTTCTAAAAACTCAGCATAAACTTAGGTCCTTCACTTCGAGCTTCAATTTTCTACTGACCTACCGACTCGACGTGAAAACAAATAAAACAACTATTTACAATGACACATGACTTAAATAGATTTTATTTCATCAAATAATGCTTGAGGAACCTATCATTTACATGCCCCCAACCAAGGCATTCTCCAATTAATCCTTCCAGGAAATAGACATTTTTCCCGTAGTACGTGCTAGTTTTGAAAGGACCTGTCCAAAGATGGTCAAACTTTCTGTGGTTCCCTTTATCTTCATTTCTTGCATCCCATCTCAGCACCAACTCCCATATCTAAAAATATTCCTTCTTAGAATGTTTGTCGAAGGATTTCTTCATCCTCTCTTGATGTAGCTGTGATCAGTTATATACCTATTCCCTCACCTGTTGTGTCTAAATTAACTGGTTTATTTGCCTTTGCGCATCATTTGGCTTGGCCTCCTATTCTTGTAACAAATTTCTGATGGGTGACCCCAATGAAGTAGGGAAGATTGCATCCTCATCATAAACGATTTGAAAGGGCAATGTTGAGATGGACTTCTTGGTGGTAAATCGATCTTCCCACAACACATAGATAAGCTTTTTATGCTAGGATTTCTTATTGTCTTGCAGAATTCTTTTGACGATTTTGGTTAGGCTCTTATTCGAGGATTCTGCTAACCCATTGCCTTGTGGATAGTACTTCGTGGAATGCACTAGGATTATATTGTAATCCTGACAAAAAAAATTCATCCACTTAGACTTGAACGTGGCCACATTGTCTATTACGATATTGACCGGACATATGAACCTCGACAAGATGTTTGTCTCCAAGAATTGGATGATGATTGTGTTGGTAGCTTACTTTGTGGGGATTGCCTCTATCCATTTCATGAACTAGTCGATGGTCATGAGTATCTATTTGTGTTGCATGGAGGATGGAAGATTTATTTTTCCTATGAAATATATACCCCATTGCATGAAAGGTTCTTCAACTGAGATTGACTTTAGTAGTAGGGGATGTAGCTTTCTTCTTCCATTGAAAATATGGCATTTGTGGTAGCTGGAGACCTCTTTGTACATGTCATTAAAGACCGTAGGCCAATAGTAACTGACCCTCGTGATTTTGTGCATGGTTGTTTTCCAATATTGTTGTCCTCCGCAATCCCCTTTGTGAAATTCTTGTATGGCCCGCTTCGCATCATTTTCCAAAAGGAAGCTAAGAAATATACCCTCAAGGTCCTTCTAGTAGAGTGAATTGTCCAGGATGTAGAACTTGACTACTTTAAGCTTGAGAAATCTTTCCTTAGTCTTACTTATGCTCAAAGGGGCCTGCAGATTCTCCAACACATAGATGATTTCCACATACCATGGAGAATCAATGAACTCCTGGGATGCCTGCATGATTTTTTCTTCTTAAGGGCATTTTGATAGATTAGGGATGAAATTCATTCCTACAACATCGCAGTTCGACTGCGCCATTAACTTCGTAAGGCATTTACCCTTGATTAGTTTCGTAGGCTTGATCTTAAGATTGTATTCCAGCATGGTTGTCATCCACTTTCCTCTCCTTCCTTCTGGGTCAGGTTGAGTCAGGATATCCTTTACTGAGTTGTTGGGCACATAAGCGATGACATGGGAGTGCAATATGTATGTCTTGAACTCTTTCAAATCTTTCACTAAGGCATATGCCTATTTTTCCATAATGTAATACCTTAGTGGAGCATCACCCAGTGTCCGGCTAAAATAAGCTTTGGGTTTTTCAAAATCTTGCTCGTATTTCTGCAACAGCACGTCGATAATAGTGTGTTCTGAGGTGAATGAAAACAAGATGAAATCTTCCGTAGAGTCCAGGCTAGATAGCACAGGAGATTTAGTCAACACCACTTTGATATATTCAAAAGACTTATTAGCCTCCAAGTTCCACTTGATCTTGTTTCCCTTCCTGAGCATGCAGGTTATGATCTTTATGATTTTGTCTAGGTTCGGGATGAATCTCCTCAAGAAGTTCACTTTTTCCAGGAAGGATTGCACTTCTTTTTTATTGTGTGGGGTGTTGATCTTCAGGATCCCTTCAACCCTGCTGGGGTCTATCTTAATACTTTCCTTGGAGATAATGTGTCCTAACAGCTTCCCCTCTTCCACCCTGAAATGTGATTTATTTGGATTTAGCGATATGCCTAATTTCCTGCACTTTTGGAATACTTTCTTCATCTGTTCGAGGTGTTTCTTGTCAGAGGTAGAGTATACCATGATGTCATCCAGATAGATTACAATGAACTTGTCCTTTTCATCGACAAATTCTATGTCCATTTCCCTCTGGAAAGTCGCACCGACATTCATCAGACCGAAAGGCATCTTGGCATACATGAACGTTCCCCATAGAGTTGTGAAAGATGCTTTTTATCTGTCATTTAGGTGAACAATGATCTGGTTATAACCTGAGAAACCATCCATCATGGACATCTTCTAAGACCCGACCACCTTTTGTAGGATATATTCCATTTTGGGGAGAGGGTAGTGATCCTTGAGAGACACCTTATTTAGATTCCATAAATCTACACACAGTCTTATCTCGCCGCTTTTCTTTCTTATGGGCACCAAATTAGCTACACATTTAGAGAACCGCAAACAAATAATAATCTTAGCATCGAACATCTTCTTTACCTCCTTTTTTATCAGTGACAACAACAGGGGATTTATCCATCTCAAATTTAGTTTGAAAGGTTTGTGGTCTTGTTTGAGAGGGATAACATGTTGTATGACCTTGATGTCATACACCTTCAAATCATCGTAGCTCCACGCAAACACATCAGGGAAATCCTTCATGAGTTTGATGTAGTCTTTATTGACTTTTGGACTGAACGTTTTTGATAATTTGATCATATTTGGGTTTTCCTCAGTTCCGATGTTGTAGTATTCCATGTCTTTTGTGCTTGCAGTGATCTTGGAGTTTTTAGCCATGTCATTCTCGTCAAACAGCTTTTCCAATGACACTAACCCCTTTGAAATGATGTTATTTTTCATTTGGATTATGTCACTTTCCACAATATGGTTTTGGAAAGGGTCGTTGTTACTGCACGCATCTGCTCTCTCATCTTCTTCGCCACAACATTCCTCATCAATGTGTGTATTAGAGAACTCGTCGCTCATAAGGAGGAATATCTCCACTTGCTTGTCGTCATCAAACACTTGCCAATGTTTGATATTACCATACACTACTGGCCTGTGCTTGACCTCAATTTCATATTTTTTTGGGGGGAATATGGGGATCTTAAAAACCGAGGCTGAGGTGGCCAACATATCAGTGATTTGATTTTTCTCTTTGGGGATAGCAAATAGGTCATACTCTGAAAATCCTTCGAGGAGGTCCAGCACCAAATTACTGTACGCTCTCATCCTGCCCTTTACCTCATTTATGATCAGCTATGAATCTCCGTGCACTGCTATCTTATACGTGCCCAATTCTCTCAAAACTTGTAAGCTGAATATTAGTGCTTCATACTTAGCCATGTTGTTTGTACATCCGAACGTGAATTTGTATGAGTGTATCTTTGTGCCCACCTTGGGGGATCTTATCCAAATGCCGAACCCATTCCCTTATTTGATGACCACACCGTCGAAACTCATGTTCCACATCCCATTTTCCATGTGGTCTTTTGAGTCGACGCACTCTATCGTTTCCTATGCAGTTTTCTCATCAGTTGTCATGATGGTTGTCAGCTCTTCCTCTTCAAAACTTAGGTCATTGTAGAATATAGAAGAACCAACCTCAGTGTCGATGGCATATATAGGATGGTTATTTAGCTGTGTCTTATTGCTTACCATGTATTTCAGCAGCACTTATTTGTAAACTGTCTGTCATTGCCAAAAATAGGTATGGTGGAGTATGACATATCCATCTTCAAAGTTCCCTTTAACTTCGTAGCCCATGACATTGATAGTAGAATGCCAAACTTTGGGGGTATGCCCACTATGACTACATCCATAACCATGTTCTTTGAGGGTATTTGAGCCAATGACACAACTAGGTCTTTGATGAGGCCCAAACACTTGACTTTCCTCGAATCAAAAGAGAAAAGGTCTTTGTATGGCCTGGTGATATCCAAACCAAATTCATCCATGATAACCTTTCGCATGAGGTTGTGTGATGCACCAAAATCCAACATGGAGTTATATAGTTTCATGTCAAGGACCTTTAGACTGACGTAGAATGGAGGGACGTCCTTTGTATCATGTGTCTCTTCAACACGCAGACCAAAAATGATAGCGGGGTGGTCATCTTGGATATTCAAAGTATCGGGGGTCCCTCCCATTTTCAGAATTTTAATGATTTTCTCCCGATACTCTCCCTTTATAATAAGTTCATTGAAAGGGAGATAGATTTTTATTTTGTCCATCTAATGTTCAAAATTGAAAGGGGGACAGACTTTCTAAACCTCTTTTCTGGCCGCCTCCTGGCTTGCCTCTGGAGTCTTCTTGGGGTCCTCCTCCTTCGACTTAGATTTATTCATTGCATCCTTGGTCACACTGTCTAACCTCGGTTGACTTGTGGAAGAGGTGTTATTTGGGGGTTTCCTTATGGGATTCATTTGTTGTGGCTTTGCACGCATATATTTTCTCCATAGGTTATATTTCTTCTAGAACTGCATGATGGCATTCTGATATCCTTTTCTGAAATCCTCTTTCTCTAAGGACAATGCATCATTCATTTCAAGTATCATGTCATCCTTCATCTCCAACATGAAGTCATCATTTTTTCTCATGTACCGATCATGCTCTCTCTTTGTCAAGAACACGCGTGGGTTTTTGTTTTCCCAACAATGCATCTGGTCTTCGAACACCTAGTTGAAGTCTTCGTCTGCGTAGTTGTTTTGGAACAAAGGTCTTGTATGTTGGTCACCTTGATCCCTCTTCTCTCTCTATTCCCTCTATCGTATCTGAGGACTTGACCCCTTCTGAGGTTCTGATTCTTGGGTTGGGGGTCATTCTATTCTCAGGAAAAAGGTTTGTTTCCCATGGACATTTTATCCATAATATTTTCCATGGTCTTCATCATCATGTTGAACTTGTCTTCTAAGGACTGCAACGACGATGGTTGTGCATCTTTCTGGGGTCTCTTATCACCCTGGTTGAACCTCGGTTTTATTTTCCCTGACGCCATCATGTTTACTTCAACTTCAGTAGTGTTACTCCTTATAGCGTCTAGACTTTTTGATCTTATTTGTATCAACAACAAGGATAAATAAATGTCAAAGGAATTGGCGTACCACAACTGCGTAGCCCCAGGGGGTGTTATGAGGAAAATCTCTCTATGGCTAGAGTGAACCAAAATAGACAAGCATGACTGCAGAAATCAACTCAATTCGAGCATATGCTATATAAACTAATGTGCAATAGAGATAATAAAGAGTCCTACCTCGTCCAAACGCTTGATGATTTCCACTATTGAGAACTTTCACCCAAAGATTTATACTTGCAACAATTTCTCAACAAACAAGCAAAGAAAGAATATAGTGATGATATAACAGGTTAGCAAATTAGATAGAATAATCCATCAATATACAAAATAAGCATGTCCATGGATCATAACACGTATATTTTCAAGATATCAATTGGATGGGAAAGGAGTATTTCTATTAATAAATGATCAACATAAGTGAAACATTACAGACTTTCGTGTCATCACGGTTCAGAACCAAGAAACCAAGTTCCTTCCAACTAGTCCTCCACCACTTCAATCCTCCACCAAAGGCAAGCTCATATAAGGGAGATAAAGAGGTTATCCATCAATAAAGGAAGATATTTGGGGTTGAACATTGTGTTCAAACTTAAAGGACAAAGGGATGCAGACTCAATAATGAAGTAATAATTTATCCAAAGTAACTTTGCTCTCAAAGTTGAATTCTCTCTCTTTTTCCATAGCTCAGAATTTGCTTCTTTATAGCCTTCAAAATGAAACTGAAGGGTAGAGTCAGAGAGTTTCCATTATGTGGAAGGCCAAGGATCAGAGATATCTTGTCGTGACATGGAAACCCGGCATTTAATTTTGATTTTCTGGCACAGATCCTGATGTACCCAGGCTGTAGTGGAGTAGCCAGTGTATATGCTTATCGTATCGCTTGCAAGGTGCATACAAGTGGAAAAATATTTAGTTTTGTCTCTGGATTCATCAATCAGGGAAAGTAAGTTTGCATAGGTAAATGGTATAAGGCCCTCTTTGCAAGATTGCATAGGGTGAGGAAAATCTTTCTCTAACATATGCCCACTAATGTGTGAGGTCAGAAGAGTATCTACAATGGTCGAAATACATTATAAATAACCTAGAAGTGGAATGGTAGAGGACCAACTGGACGAACTCAATTGCTCATTACATTACACACTGAATTTGCATACATGGCTTCCAAGAATACACTATAGATCCATGTGAAAAATATACCAAAGATGTGTTTGTGGCCATGAATAGGCAAATACAAATGTGGTTACATGCCAATAGTTGTCATAGTCATGAACAAGGCCCAGTAAAACCAGTCTCAAAATCAATATGAAGATATATGTATACCATGGAGTACAATCTGATCTCCCATGATCACTAAAGTCATATAGGTACTGGTCCAATGAAAAGGAAGCAACAACTCAGGAAAGTTGCAGCCACATAGTGATGTCTTCAAGTCTTCTACACAATCCACCAAAGGTGCAAGTCTACATCATGTGGATAAAGGATTTGAGGTCGAACAAAATGAGACATCGTTTGATTACCAGTCATTGATGTATACTGTTAACAAACATGAGACAACCTACCGATAATGAAAGTAGGTATCAAGGCACCGAGTACATTCTTACAAGTGTGAATAAAGGAGTCGGTGTTGAACACCTGAAGAATCCATTGATTAGGAGACATTAATGTATTCCCAACTGTCGATGGCAAGAGTTCCTGCCACTAATGACTTCAAGTCTCAAGGTACTCATAAGACTCTAGGTCCCATTTCCAGATAATGGGCTGATGTCAATGGAAAGAGACCCACTGAAAGGAGAGAATTTAGGCATCTCTTGTCAGTCAGAACAAGGTATAAAACAAAAGCTTCATGATTTGGTGGAAATTGGACGAATAACAAGTTTCACGAACCAACAACCTGGTGTGTCTTTCGCATCTGCCAAGTACAAGTGGTACATGAAAAAGACCCTCTGAATAGAAGCCAATGATGAAAAATAATAACAAAGGCAAGGAAACCACCAATAAGGCTAATGGAATCCAAGACACTGCATGAATCCCAATGTGTGAATAGATGTGTTTTCGTCAAACACAAGGGAAACCACCCAGTGAACAACCAATAATGAAATGTCGACTGTTGGGTTCAAGGTGACCTACCAATGATGAAAGTAGGGCCAGGGTACATGATAGGACTAAAGTATCATGTGATTCTGAGACAAATTGTGGGCATGGATGATATGAAAAGTCAAGAGTTCTGAGGAGTGACTGACACAAGTCTATAGCATGAGACATATGCTGGACTATCGCAGCATAGACCCAATGATAAAATCATGAGATGCAGGAGGCATCAATGAATTTATCTGTAGGGATTGGAAGAGTAACCAGTTAGTAGAGAAGACTCTGTAACAAGCTCAACTTCCTAAGGCCATGCTAAACCAAAAATTATGGTGAATGGACTGAAATAACTTTTGTTTTGTTCAAAGGTGACATGACTATTGTCGATATAAGATAATACTCCCTTTCCACCCATCATTTTTGTTTTCTTATAACAAACAAACACTATGATACAAAGGAGGAAACGAGTGTCGCAAGTAAGAAAAACTATTTTCACCAGTGGAACATACCTATGCTTAGTGCAGGGAAGTGCATGCGGGAGATGGACACTCGGGGAATGTTCCCTCCTAGGTATAGGGTGTCAAATTGTGAAGGATATAAACAAGGCTCTTCTTGGTTGAGGATGAAAAACTGCTGAGGCAAACGGTCTATAACGCAAAAGAGAGAACCATATATAGGCTCAATAATACAAGCAGGGGCATGAGATGCAATCACAACTTAAAGCCAAAAAAATTCCTTTTTTATGTCTTTTAGTCTTCTTGGTGTGAAAAATGGATAAACTTGTGCCAAATAAACATCTTTTCAAATCCGATTTATGAGTGTGAAAATGAGAAGTTCTCTCGGCGATCTTTTCTATTTTTGGTAACGAGTCAGAAAAGAGCTTAACAAAGGCTCATGATATTTCAAACCCAATTTAACGAGTGTGAAAGGGACAAATCACTCAACAATCTTTTCACTTTTTAAAGATGATATGAAAAAGAGATTAAATTAAACTTGTGGATGCTATTTTAATCAGTATGTAAGGGGGGAGGCCAAGGCTCCCATACCGACCTTTTACGGAATGTCAGTATCTTACGAATAGCTGACATAAGCTTGGGGAAACCCAAATCTCTCCAAGTCGAGGAGGATAAAGAACTAACTAAGGATACAGTCTCTATGATAAATTGGATAATGTCTCTTAACAGAAAATACATAGGTGGGGTTATTGGATACCCCATGGGGCTATCCTAGTCCAAAGTGATATCCTCAAAACAATTAGGGAGAGGTCTTGGTGAAAGAAAGACTCTATCTCATTCATAAGGTGCAGGATTAGGAATACTGACAACATGATTGAAGGATGCATCACTCTCTACAAGGAGAGGAGGATTGACCAGAGATTTCACTAGTACGACCACTTCTTCAATTCTATGTTGAAGAGGATGCAGGCTCACAAGGATAAGGGATACATCACCCTTGAGAACGAGGGTGTGATCAAGAGAGGATTGCAATGACATTACTATCATGTCAATCGGAGGAAAAATGTGTGGGGAAACCACGGACGTCTCAGAATCCGAACGGCCCTTAGGTGAGCCCCACGCTTCTGGTATCCCAGTTGTGGATGGACATAAATGAGTAATATGACTTCCTTCACAGGTCCTAAAAAGAAATTTAGGATTATGTCTGAGGTGTCTGGGCTTCTCAATGCCCCCATTGTTGTTCAAGATGGCCGGTGGCATACTATCAACATGACCAGCAAAGGTGGGAGAGTCATATCCTACATGGTACTTAGAGGTCGGAGATGTGGAATTGATATAACTTGTGGAAACTAAAGTGGTTCCCCCAACATGACTAGCAGTGGCCAGGTACGGTTTATCAACATAACTTGTAGAAGTTGTCGACCCATCTCCAACATGACTGGAAGAGGTTGGTCATGGAGCTCCAGTATGAATGACAGTGATTGGACTAGCGATGGATTGCGGCATTTGATGCCAAAGTCTAGGGAAATATTGATTTTAAAATATTATAGGCTAGGAAGGGCCCTGGTTTACCCCATTTTTGGAAAGGTAGTATCCTTCGTTTAATTGATTTAGAGAATTCTGAATGGGCATCATCACCGAAGTTTGTGAAGAGACGAACGTATGATAAGGATTATTCAAGTGAGGATATATGTTTCCCCCTTGTAAAGGGGACCCATGAAGTAGGTAGCCCGAACCGTAAAACTAATTCTCCCCATATGAAACACCCGGGGATACATGAGGACTCACCATGGAAAAAATGTTCAAGGGAACTGACATGGCGGATGGAGGATACATGGATGGGGTGTGATAAGTAGAATAAGCACCCATCTGAGTATTGGCTCCTGAAGGAGAATATATGGGATTGGATCCGTAAGAGATGAGGTTCCATCCTCCCGTCGTGAAAGTGGGTTGAGGGACATGACTCATATCAAACGAAGACGTAGGCATCAGGGCCATGGTGCCTCGAGATACCATGCTAGGATTCATATAAGTGGACCAGGGAGAGGATTGCAAGGGTGAAGGCATATCAATGGAAGAATGACTAGGGACCCAAGGTGCGAACTGAGTGCCAAAGTTCTGCATACCATTATAAGAAACAGGAGGAGTCATCCCCATGAACTGGGTGGGCATCATGGGGTAAGCAATAGTAAATGAGGGAGCCAAAGGGACTCCACTATCCATAATGAGGAATATTAAAGACTCTTAAGGCCAACTAGTAATAAAAGAGCATACCAAAAGTCAAACGACCAATATGCATGCAAACGGGATAAAGTGGTTGAGTGGAAGGTATGTCTCATCCAAGAGGGACTTGAGACTCCCTTCTAAATATCGGAGGTAAAACAATAAGTTATAGGGGCCCTCATGGGCTTATCAACCAGTTGGTCAAATCCCCTCGAAGAGGTAATCCATCCCCTATCTGACCGAGGGTACTAGCAGAATAACCCCTGTAAGTAACCTATGAGATACCTAAGTCAAGAAACTAATAAACCATTGTATAATTGATGCACAAGAGAGAAGTCATAAGTCCGGATCATCATATGGTTAGGGTAAAAAATCCTGCAACCTTGAAAGCACCACCTCTCACGGAGGTATGGGCACTAGGAATATCCCCAAATACGAATAAATCCACAAAAATATCTCTGACGCTAGGTCCAAGGGATATCCCTTCAACTAACTTCGTGCGACCTCGTGATTAAATCCGATGTGAGCGGAGCCTCCTTATCTTACCAATTATACAATGGACTTCTCAAATCCCTTTCTCAGACACATATTTTGATTTAATTTCCTTGGAGAAGTTTACTCACAAAATCCTATTCCAAGGCACTAAATCCTAGGCTAGTTTGTGCACCCTATAAAATAAAATCGTTACTAATAAATTTTAAATTATAGCGTTGATTTTATGGCCATGATTACTAAAAAAGGTATATGGTCATGAAACCAATGGTGTTAAGACTCTACAAGAAAGTAAATATGAAAATAATGCAAAGTCCAACTTTAACTTTTAATGTATGATATGCTCCTAAAAGTGATGCAATTTTCAAATTCAACTCTGCGATTCAGAAGTAAAAAATGCAATCTTTCACTATATGCACTAAGCTAATGATAAAAACTCAAAAGACAAAAAATGCCAAGCAATGCAAAATGCCTATATTTTTGTATTTTCAATATATCAAAACTGAAAATGCATGGACTGAAAAGTAACTTGATGCATAGATCTACTGCATATAAAAAATAGATAAATCAAGAAGGATATCAAGCAATAGAGCACCTAGCCCAATGTACAAGGACAATAAAAATGAAAATATGAAGAGAAAAACTTTACCCAAAAATTCAACCAAAAGAGGGTTTCTTGTCATCCCACAGGTACTCAACAGGAACTACAGATACCTAAGAAGGCTCACAAGCATCAAATCCTACCCAACAAACACCACACCAAGCAAACAGGAAGGAGAAAATGTGTACGCGACTATTTGAGAAAACAGAGCATATATACGCAGCTTGCAATGAGACAACCCACGTGTTTACACGACTATCAAGCAAAAGGGTGTATATGCTTTGAAACAAGTCTAGGCAAGGGAGAAAATACGAAAACTCAGACATAGAGTGAACAAGAGTTGTCAAGTCATGATACGACAAGAACCACAATAGAAACAAGAGCAATCTACGGAGAAAATTACTTCAAACCCTAAGAAAGAAGATTCTCCCCAGAGGATTTTCCAATTATGTTGCAAGGAAAATATCTCTATGGCTAGGGTGAACTACAACAGACAGGTATGACTATAGAAATCAACTCAATTAACTTCTTTATAGCCTTCAAAATGCAACTCAAGGGCCGAGTCAGAATGTTTCTAGGATGTGGAAGTCCAAGGATCAGAGATCTTCTGTCGTGACATGGAAAACTGACATTTAATTTTGATTTTCTGGCACAAATCCTGATGTATGCGAGCTATAGTGGAGTAGCCAGCATATACGCTTGTTTTATAGCTTGCAAGGTGTGCACAAGTGGAAAAATATTTATTTTTGTCTTTGGATTCATCAATCAGGGAAAGTAATTTTGCATAGGGAAATGGAATAAGGCCCTCTCTGCAAAATTGCATAGGGTGAGGAAAATCTTTCTCTAACAGGGGGAGGCTTGACTTCTACAAGGATTGAGTTATACACCTTCAAGAAACGGGATGAGAATTCTTGCACTGTCTTTTATGGTTCTTTCTTCTTATTATTGTATTATGTTAACAATTGCAAAGGGTTTTTCTTGTCCACCCATTTATTTAGGAAAGGCGTCTCAAATGTAGCAAAGTCTTGAATGCTCATGGGCAGGAGGGATTTGAACCATTTTCTTACATATCACAAAAGGCTCTACACAAACAACCTCATTTGTGTGTTTTCATAGTCCACACCCTCTAGGTTGATGAAATCATTAAACCAATCTAGGTGCCTATGGGCGGAAACACTTCCTTCAGTGTCATAGACCCTGATTTTCTGGCTATAATTTTGCGGAAATTCATGTAGTTGGGCTGGTAGGATGAGGGGGGAAAACTTGGAGGCCATGGCTCCGGGAGGATTTGGATTTTGAGGGATATTATTTGATATCAGGGGTTTGAATTTCTTAAGGTCAAAAAAAGTCTCATCCAAGTTGGTTTTCGACTCAGACCTGAAAAGGATTTTCTTGAATAATTCATCCAACTCAAGGTTATCGATGCTCTGCACACAATCTTTGGGTAAGGACAGGCTTTTGTCTAGGTAGTAGAATGGGTCTGACGCAGAATCTTCTCAGGGTTGTATGTGGTCTCTGTAGGGTTTGGGTTAGGATTTTCTCTGGTATAGATCGTCTTTGGAACTAGGGTTCATGAACTGTGCTACTTGGAGCTACTAGTATTTTGGACTGGAGTCACCAGGGTAATGGTTTCAGACGATATGGATGTTTGTCCCTTTGTTACCCTTAGGGTTCAAACTGCAATGTTAATCGTTCTCCCAAGGAAAATATATTCAATTTCATCCCCGACAATGGCACTAGAATGTTAGCACTCCGTAAATCTGTTCGGTTGATAAACAGTTGACGAAGGTAACTTTTTCAACCAACTTTGAGACCTGAAACAAGCCTTTTGGATCTAGAGAGGGCTCTTTTGGGGGGCGCAGTCTCTACATGGGACATGGCTAGATTTAACACCTTGATATAATGGTCTCTGGTTATATTGGTGCAAGAAAATAATACATGGGTTATGGAGTCGATTCAAGAAAAACAACAGAAAAAAATGACTTGGTGACTGAACTTTGAGAGGATAAAGGCTAGGCGAGCAATAATATTCAGTGAAAAATAGTAATGTGTGGTGAGGAGAACATACAGGAAGTAACTCGGAGCACCATTGCGGGTGAATTCGGAGTTAGCTTTCAGAAGAAAATATTTTTTCAAAGTGGCATGAACAAGGGGCGATGCACAATGAATCCATATGTTCGAAAATTCGTTCCTAAATAGACAGAAAAGATATGAATAAATATAAAAGGAAGAACATATGCAAGGAAGGGAAAACAATACATCCAACTACTACAACTAGAATCTTCATGTCAAAGTTATAGGACCTTTGCATTAAATTTCGGTAGAACTCAAATTACATACATTAACTACTACCTATATCAATTTTTCCAACCAACCTGACTTACATCAAAAAGATGAAATATATAAATGAGGGTGCCTCTTGGACTACCCTTTTTTCTAACTGCTAGCTCTAAAAACTAGGAAACTGAGTGGTATGCATTAGAGACTCTTCGCATGGTGCTTTCCAAAAATAGGCAATAATCATGTCTGTTTACACATGATTGTTTGCAAATTTTCCATGAGGATATGATCATTTGTCAGGTCTTGATATGAGGAAAATATGTGTCAGTATTTTTGTTCGATCAGATGTCTAAGAAGATAGGTTTCTGCCAGGAGCTCACTCTCTTCTATAACATCTTTAATTTCTATCGCGTGCTCATTTGTTGATAAAAATGTCAATGCAAAGTGGTTGTTTTATGGTCACAACCATTATCAAAATGGTAGAGTGTGTTAGAGAAGCATGTCTTTCAAAACTGCCAAGATTTGTCTTATGTTTGTGGATGTAGAGACGAACACTGACTAAACTTGTTTTTTCTGGGCGCTAGGGAGAAACGCATGGGCTTCCTTCCCGGCCACTTTTTATTCCATGGATTTATTTGTATTCCTTTCCTATGAAAGACTCTATGCTTCTTGTATTTGTACAATGGTGTCTTGCACCTCTCTGAGCTATCTTTTTTAGCCATGCCATGTTCTCTTCACAACCTTGCGTTGTTGATGCTTCCATATTCTTTGTGGCTAGTTGTCACCTCAACTCCATGTTTTCCTGGTAGAGTTTAGAGATATCCAAATTTTCCTTCTTTAATTTATGAGATGGATCTTGATCATTCACTCATGTGGCATCCATTTCCCTTGTTCTTCTCCTGATTTTGTGGCTCGATCCTCCAGCAGCCTCCAACCAGATGGCGCACATGAATAGTTTTCCAGCCATCAATCTGGCACGCGACTCTTCTGAAACTTGGGATTCCTTAGCTTCATTTTTCTTCCTTGCACTACCCCTTCTCCAACGTATTTTTTTTTGGGGAGATGAGGCTTCTACTGTCTTTCCTCCCTACACAAGTCTTTCCTCTTCAGGTTCCATGTATTTTGATATGATTGTCTATGTGGTTAAGATAATAACTCTTTTCATGTCCTTGGGAATGCATACTATAGGTGAGAATGACTCACAGTCATTTTGGGGCTTGGACCTTGCAATTTTGCTACTCCACGTGCCTTTCCTTATGCTTTGGAAGGTCTCCATGGCACGACGAGTATGTATTCTATGTGCAGTGTATCTGGAAAATGCATAAGGAGGGAATTTTGATCAACCTAAACTGGCAAGGGAAATTGCAAACAGAGTGTGGACCTAGTTTCATGACTGAAATGAGTGTCGAACATATGAAATTTATAACAAGTCGGGTAGAAGGAGGTATCGTGCTGGAGAACCGTGAATTCATGGCAACGGATGTTTTGAATCAAATTGCAGTTTTTCCATGGCACATCCCTGCGTGTAGAACACAAGCAATAAGGTTTGCAGGGAATGCATGATATGAATGTCATGATTTTTCATTCCCTCGGCCCTCATGATGAATTGATAATAGTTTTTGCACTTGCCGATGCAACTTCCATTAACTACTTGACTCGACCTGGGGCACATAGAGATTTATTTATTAACAGGAATCGACTCTTTGGAAAAGACATACCCATACCACTTACACATGTTTCTAATCTGACATCCCTTATTTTTTCCAAGGGCCAAATGACCACTTGCTGACTTCAACCCCATGGTGCTACGTACCTGACTTCACATGTTTGGGTGCATGGGCCATACCCCAACTAAAACCGACTCTAAATGGAAAGAAAAATGGTGGTGCTAACACAGTGTATGGATGAAGTGATGAGACCATTCTTCTGGCGGTGTCATCGTCCATAGTGTTCTGCACTTCTCCAAATGTTCTACTGGTGTCCCCTATCCATCATATCTCTGCATATAATTTCTCCCCTACTCTGCACTGAATCTAATGTGAAATAGTTGGTCACATTGGTACCAATCCTGAATTGTTCCTTTGTGTGCACCCCACCATATTCCAGGTGTAGCCTTAAGTGCTATGTCCATGGATAAGATCCTCTGATTTTCTAGGACCTCATCTTCATATCTTATTAGGAATTATTCTAAGTCATTTATTCCATGAAAACTGGGAGGTTCTCTAATCGTGGTACCCACCCATCTGACTGCGCAGTCTATTGTTGTGCACCTTCTTGTGGATACTTTATGTAATCGTTGCTGCCAATTCTCCAAACCTGTATATGAGTCAAAAGAACATGATGTGATGCTCCTCCAACTGATTACCCCATCTGTCATTGGGTTGATGTAATTTTATTTGCATGTGGTGATTGTGTACAACTGGTTTATCTCTTCTAAATCTAGACAAGTTGGTTCTTCAAACCATCCTCGTTCTGAAGGGTCTAATGGCACAATGAATCTGTATTCTCCTGATTCAAATGTCATATTCCTTATTCAAGTGTATGATAGTATCGTTATCAAATTCCCAATCCAACCCAATTAATTTTGTATAAGGTGTTTTTCCTTCTACTATTTCTATCACCTCAAAGTCTTCCTTAGTGCGCACTCCATCCAAATCTAATGTCACACATTTAAGCCTTCCAATTGGAAGAAATCTATGTTGGTTTTCTAATTTTAGCTGGAAATATGAATAGCCTAATGTGGGCTCTCCCATACATTTCCATGTCTTCTTGGGTAGAACATTAACTTCAGAACCTAAATAGAGTATAATATCCCCCATATTACAATCCCCAATGCTTGCATTTAGTCTGACTTCCCTACTTTTCCTCCTTCTTTAATGGAGGTGATTGATTGTCTTCTTCTCTAATTTTCCCTCTACCTATGTGTTACATCTTTCTAAGATATGTTGCAAAATTTTAACGGATAATGGATCTTTCAGTAGTTTAAAATAGTATTGCAAAAAATCCTTTATGTTACTTACTTTCTCTATAGGTTGTGATTCATTGGTGTGGTCCATTGAAGAACACTTCTCATACATTGGTACATGTTGAGTATGTTGTGCAACTGATGTAGACACAACATCTTGTTTAAGGAACTCTTTTCTAGCCTCCTCGAATGTCTCATGTTCATTACACACATCAAACTGCTTTTGTGTTTCAGTATTTTTCTTGACCCATTAGTGTTGTGTTGGATCTTGTCTGATTCTGTCAACTCCTGTCTTAGCTCCTTCGTGTGTGACTATGTTGATGTTCCTCCCCTCATCTCTAGATTCTGCAGAAATCCACTGTATATTCTGATTATTTTGGTTTCTCTTTTCTTAGATCTTCCCCAATAATGTTGGATAGTCCTTTGTATCATGGTCTGTTGCACGACAGTACATGCATGTCGCAGGTGGAAGTGGACATTCCCTTGCATAATGTCCTAGCTATTATCAGTTATGGAACACTATTGTACCTCTACCTCTTCTAAATCCTCCTCTACCTCATCCTCCACCTTTGTATCCACCTCGATATCCTCATGGTGTATTGTACTAAGGTACCTAATTATATTGTGTTGGTTTATATTGTGGCTGCACGTTGTTATACTGAGGCTACACAGTGTTATACTGCATTTGCACAGTATTGTACTATTGTTGCGCATTATTATATGGAGGTGGTACCTGGCTAAAAAGTGATGGAACTTTCTCTATCATTATTTATTCCTACACCCTATACATATATGAAGTTATTTCCCTCATCAATTCCATTGTCCTACAATCTTTGTCATCATGAACCACTAATTTTCAAAAAATGCAGTATGAATTCTTGGGTATTGTCTGGTACTTATGCATCATTGGACAATGATATGGATCATGCCCATATGTCTTAAAGATCTTGCACCATGGTCCTCCTATTGGAAAATGGTTTTGTAGCCCTGTTTCCATGTACTACGTGAAAGTTGGGCACTCATTCTTGCGGTTTCCTTCTATCCTGCATGTGGTACACCAAACAACTTCTATTTTGTATTTTCCCTTATTCTGGTTTAGTTGAAATGTGAGATTCTTCAGATCCTCCTTCATCTCCTCTATTGTTGGGTTTGTCTTCTAATACTATTTTTCTTTCAACTTTAAGGTTTCTTGCATAGCCTCTGCCTGAGTTTGAAACTTCTAATGTCTCAAAGGGTATTTCAGATGTGGTAGCAGTGAATTCACAAAGAGATGTCTATGTTGTATGTCAGTCATGAGATACTTCAACTGTTTGAACCATTGATCAATCTCCTAAACAGATTCACCTGGTCTCTTCTTGATTTCAATCATCTCATTCATGTACTGATCTTTTGAGCTAGGATTCTGAAATTCACTTATCAACAACTTCTTCACATCTGCAATAGTCTGTGTTTTTCCTAGTGGACTGTTTATGTTATCTTTTTATCTCGAGAGGTACTCTACATGTTTTTTCTTGTATGTAAATGTTACCTTATGTTGACACTACTAGGCACTTAACTTTGTAATAGGTTTTTATAAAATTGTAAAGTCGTTATTTTATTAAAGTGACTTTTTAATAAAGTGTACCTTCTAATTTTAAAGTGACTTTATTTCATAAAGTGCACTTATGTAATAAGTGAAATGTACTTTAATATTTTAATTGATTCATTTTGGAGGGAATGAATCATGACCCTTGATATTGCAAAGGCAATATTAGATCTTGCCCTTCGTATTTAGGGTTGGGGAAGGTGAAAACAAACTTTGGAGGGAAAAGGTCATTTTCAGATTTATAAAAGAATGCATTGGGTAGTGTGAAAGACAAGAGAAGGAGATTGAGAGAGAATTTTCGAGTAGGCTTGAGAGAGGAAAATTAGGGCAGCATAGAGGGCACATTTCCCAAGACAAAGTGAGCACAAATCAAGGGAGCGTATTTTTTTTAGTTCTTATTTAATTTTATGTTGTTGGAGGCCATACTATATGGATCCATATAGTTCATATAGTTCGTACAACAAGGGAAAGAGGGCACGAAAATTGAGGCAGTTTTTGGCACATTTTTTGAGGCTGAGTTGAGGGTTTTACTTGTTGCTGCTAGGCCATACATAACATTCTGTACAAATGAATTTGTGCATGGAATTCAAGGTACATTTTTCTGGAAGGGAAGTACAACAATACAGATTTGGCATGGATTACAAGGCATATTTTTGGGACTGTTTTTAGTGTGTTGTAAGTGGATTTCTCTTGTTGGAAATTGTGATTTTGTGGCTAATATGTATTTTCCTAAAGATGAATAATAAGATCTCTCTCTCTCACTGGGTTTCCCCACATTGGGGTTTTCCCTGGCATTTTTCCTAAATTTTTGAGTTATTCATGGGTGAGTGAGTGTTGTTAATTGTGTTTATTTCTGCTGCATAATTACTTAGCAATGTGTATGTATGCTTATGGAAATTTCTGAATGTGGGTTTTAGACATTTCATAGTTAATGAAAGGAAGTTATCTCTAGGTTGCTAAGTGTATGACAAAAATATTAGCTTCTTGATTTTTGTCATTAAAATTTACATGGTATCAGAGCTTGGTCTCTTAGTGACACTGAACAATGAGATTTTTGGGAAAATTTGAAGGGGGGTGATTTGTGATTGTTTCCCTTGAGACATGACAAGGAATATGTCTGCATGCATTATATTTGAGGATCGGTTGGATGACATCTCCAACTATTTGTAATGGAAGGTCCAAATTTCAGTTTATCTTAAGGAGAACAAGATTTGGAACTATGTCAGTTCTATTTTTCTGGTTCCCACAGTAGATCATGTTGCTTTGGATTTGCATGAGGTTAAGGAGGAAAAATATCATAGGATTATTATAGATGGGGTGACGGATCACCTTATCCCACACTTGGCTGAGAAGAAGACAACCAAAGAGATGTGGGATGCACTTAAGAACTTATTTGAGGCAAAGAATGAGAACCAGAAGATGGCCTTGAAGTGTAAGTTGCATGATACCAACATGGGTAAGGAGGAGAGTGTTTCTTCTTATCTTACCCAGGTAGCTCAAGTGAAAGATGAGTTGATTGCTATTGGAGAGGTCATATCCGATTTAGAGTTGGTGAGGATAGCCTTGAAATGTTTCACCAAAGAATGGGAAGTCTTCGTGAAGTGTGTGGTGGTTCGTGAGCATCTTCCAGATTGGAGAAGACCGTGGGATGATTTCACTCAAGAGGAGATCTGAGAAGGATCTCACAATAGTAGACAGATTTAGCTGATGAGAATGTTTCTCTTACTGAAAAGAGCAATAAGAAAGGAAGTTCCAGGAGGGACTTGAGTAAAGTCAGATGTTATTATTGTAACCAGTTGGGGCACCTTGATTCTCATTGTCCTGAGAGGAAGAAGAAGAAACCGTAGGGGCCTAAGATAGCTTCTACAATAGCCATGGGACACTTTGCTTCCAAGTAAGACAAGGAATTTTATTTGGTTACCCTATTTTCCAGTGATGGTAGTAGAGAATTTGGAGGTGATATCAGATGGATTGTGGATAGTGGAGCCTCTTTCGACATGACGAGAATCTGGTGAGTATTCCTAAATATCACAGAGACAGGTCCTAACCGACAGGTGGTAATTGAAGGTGGTATGGCATGAGTTGTACGTGGAGTTGGAAGGGTTAGATTCCAACTCAAGTATGGATGATTCTTGGAGCTTGATGCAATTCTCTTTGTTCCAAGGTTGAGGGTTAACTCTCTCTCAGTCTCAGCCTTGGAGGATGTAGGATATTGTACATTATTCAAGAGGGAACATGTCTTTATCTACAGAGAGGGAGCGGACCCTATGGACCTACAGTTGATCGGTGATCAAGTGAATAGGTTTTATATGTTGTGAGGACAACATTCAATGTATGATTCATAATCATATGAGGAGCATGAGGAGGCTCCTGATATTGTAGTGGGCCCAAAGATTCATTCTTTCATTCCGAGAGAAGAGAGTGAGACTCTACTGAGCACCGACAAAAGGCTCAGCTGGTGTGATCAAACCAATGCTCAGGATGGAGTGGATTCTCCAAGGATCTCAGGGTTCTGGGTAGCTGTCAGGAGAATATCATCTTGTTCAAGTTATGTGTAGGTGTTAAGGATAGCTCTAGTTTCAGATGGAGCTCCTACTAAGAACATTGTGATGGGACCAATGATGGATATGGCAGCGAGTACATCCCTCGCTAAGAGTGAGTGTTATCTTTTTAGATCGGGAGGTACTCCACATGTTTTGTCTTGTTTGTGGATGTTACCTTATGTTGATAGTACTAGGCACTTAAATTTTTAATGGGTTTTTATAAAGTTGTAAAGTGGTTCTTTTATTAAAGTGACCTTTTAATAAAGTGTACCTTCTAATTTTAAAGTGACTTTATTTCATAAACTTCACTTATGTAATAAAGTGAAATGTACTCTAATATTGTAAGTGATTCATTTTGGAGGGAATAAATCATGAACCTTGATCTTGCAAAGCAAATATTAGATATTGGCCTTCAGATTTAGGGTTGGGGAAGGCGAAAAGACACTTTGGAGGGAAAAGGTCATTTTTTAGATTTAAAAAATAATGCATTGGGTAGTGTGCAAGACAAGAGAAGGAGATTGAGAGAGAATTTCCAAGTAGGCTTCAAAGAGGAAAATTAGGGAAACATAGAGGGCACATTTCCCAAGAAAAAGTGGGCACAAATCCCTAGGGAGAATCTATGTTTTAGTGCTGAGTTAATTTTCTATTGTTGGAGGTTGTATTATACGGATCCGTATAACAATGGAAAGAGGGAATGAAAATCGAGGTAGTTTTTGGCACAGTTTTTGAGGCTGAGTTGAGGGTTTTACTTGTTGTTGTTGGTCCATACAAAACATTCTGTACTGTTCACGGATTTCAAGGTACATTTTTTTTGGAGGGTCGTACAATAGTACGGACTTGACACAGATTACGAGGAAAATTTTTTGGACTGTTTTTAGTGTTTTGTAAGTGGATTTCTCTTGTTGGAAATTGTGATTTTGTTGTTGATATGTATTTTACTTAAGTTCAATAATAATATATATCTCTCTCTCTCTCTCTCTCTCTCATTGGGTTTCCCCACATTGGGGTTTTCCCTGGCATTTGCCTAAATTTCTGAGTTATTCATGGGTGATTGAGTGTGGTTCATTGTGTTTATTTCTATTGCATAATTACTTAGCAATGTCTATTTCTGCTTATGGAAATTTATGAATGTGGGTTTTAGACATTTTAGAGTTCATGCAAGATAATTATCTCTAGGTTGCTAAGTGTATGAAATAATTATGAGCTTGCTGATTTTTGTCACTAAAATTTACAGTTTACAACTAGAATCATGTACCAATCTAGCGCGCAGTCTCTTAGCATGATATGTAACCACACAATTTTTGTATCCTCATGTGTATTATGTTTTTCTTCCCATATCTTCTCGCAGATGAATAAATTATTTTTCAGGGTCCTTAGATGCCTCTCCCCAAAATATTGGTAACCTAATGGTGGGATCATGTCCTGCCATCTTGAACTGTGATGAACTACTACCTCTGCGCGATGTATATATTTGACTACTACTTCCTAAATTGGCTCCTCCAGTTGCTTCTCTTTGATTAGATATGTTTCATGTTGTCTTTCTTCCACTAAAATTATGTTGTCTAAATGGTGGTGTTCTTCTTGGTGTATTAGTCACACATGGGGTTATGGGTTCCACACTGACACTGAAATGGATGGGAGTTTTACCTTTTCTTCCTACCCTTGGACCACCTGTCTTCCTTTCATATGTTTCACATAGGATTTCCTCAATCTACTCCACAACATGGAGTTCATCTGCCTCTTCTTCATCAATTTCCAAGCACTCTCTATATGCTATGTCTCTCTTATTATTGTTCATATTATATTGGTAAGCTACACCATTGCACATCTTTCCAGTTGTTTCCATGTAATGATCCCAAGCCAAATTCTTTCTTGGAATCACTAACTAGTACTAATTTATTGAGTTATTAAGTGCATACAAGATTCATCAACACATGGAGATCACAATATATTCAAGATGTAGAAACACAAGCAAAGATCTGACCTTTTTATTATGAGCAATGTAAGATCAGTACAACAGATGGTCAATCTGGCATAAACCTTAGATGGTCGTACAAACAATAGATATGAGTTGCTACAAAATGCTCCCAACAATACAAAATAAGCCTCCAAAGGCTGGATATACAATGAAGACTGAATCAAGCATATCTAAGTCGTACTAATGCTCAACCTCCAGGCTGGAAAGTGCCATGTCCTGCTAGAATGTTGAAGCCCTCAATAATTATACCCTGCTACCAAAAGTGTCCAATCATCCCGAGAAATATGCCAAATGATAGATCGGGTAACTGTAAGGACAACCCAGATGCCCAAATTCCCAAATCCACTCTCAAGCCCCGTAGATCTGAATTCTCCACTGAATGGTGTGCCCCACTAGATGACTGAAACCCTAGCTGGTTCGACCCTGATGAAGGAGGCCTCCAAATGCTCTGAAACTCTCCAATAATACAGATCAGGCTATGAGAATCTCGTGGGAGAAGTTTCAGGCTTAGATCTCAAACAGATCTCCCTAGATCTGAGTTTTAATGAATCACAGGACGTCCCCTATGGCTCCAAGACATCCCAATCTGTAGACAAATGTAGAATGATGATAACCCTATAGAAAATCCCTCAAACTGATGGTCCTACCCCTACAAAAAAAACCCAACTGTCAGAATGGCCCCAGGCCCTCAGGATAAGTTGGATCTAACCTCCCTCTAGATGATGGTGTGCCCTTGCTGGAAACACAAGAACAGTATGACCTACTACCTTCTGAAGCACTAGATGGAGATGGGCTGAGACTAGAATGGTTTGGAGGAGTCTTTCATCCCCGAGACGAAGATACAAAACAAGGTGAGTGCATATTTCACCACTGAGTTGCTCACAAGGGTTTGTACAGCAAAACCCCCAAACTGAATGCTCAAGAGCAATAGTAAATGCTAATCCAAAACCAGAATGAGTAATAGGTTTTC
>ML789753.1:405489-422803 GCA_009831015.1 Picea engelmannii
CCTCAATGGGTAAATCCTTCCACCTGATCAGATACTCCTTGATGCTTTGGTTTCAGAGCCTCTTCTCTCTGACTTCTAACACCTCCTCTGGAATCAAAACAAGTTGTCCCTCCTCATCCATGGGAGGAAATGCCTCAATAGGCATGACGTGTTGACCAAGGGCTTTCTTAAGGCATGAGACATGGAAGACATTGTGAATTTTGCTACCCTGTGGAAGCTCCAGCTCATAAGCTACTACCCCTATCCTCTTGCTGACTCTGTAAGGTCCAAAGAAACGTGGCTACAGTTTCTCCACTCTGATTCTTTTAATGGAGGCCTACCTATATGGTTGAAACCTCAAATAGACTAAATCACCAACCTCAAAGGTACGATCAACTCTGTGCTTGTCTGCTTCGACCTTTTGCTGGTTTTGTGCCCTCTGTAAATGATCCTTCAATTCCCTGAGAATGTCTTGGCTCTACTGTATCCAATCCTATACCATCGGAGCCTTGCTATCACCAAATGCAATATCCACAAATGATAAAGGATCATAGCTATATAAATCTCTGAAGGGTGACATGCCAATGGACATATGTTGGGTGGTGTTGTAGCAATATTCTACCAAATGTAACCATCTAACCCATGATTTTTGTTGTCCTGCTACGTAGTTTCTGAGGTAACCTTCCACCCATTTGTTGAATATCTTAGTCTGACCATTTGTCTGAGGGTGATAGCTAGTACTAGGAGTCAATGTTGTACCCACAAATCTAAACAACTCCTGCCAAAACATACTCATGAATCTATTGTCCCTGTCACTGATGATGGTTTTGGGTAGGCCGTGTAGTCTGAACACCTCTCTGAAAAATAATTCGGCCACCTGTGCTACACTGAAGTCTGTGGCTATGGGAAAAAAGTGTTCAAACTTCGTCAACCTATCTACCACCATGAAAATGCACTCTTTCCCCTGTGCTCTGGGAAACCCAGTGATGAAATCCATGGATATACTTTCCCACTTGTGCTCTAGAATAGGTAGGGCATGCAACAATTGTGTAGGGTGCGTGTGCTCATCCTTGTTTTCTTGGCATGCAGTGCATTCTTTGACATGCTTCATCACATCTTCCTTGAGGCCTTTCCATGCAAACCTCTCTCACCTGCCTGTACGTCTTACTGATTCCCTAATTCCCTGCTACTGTTGAGTTATGACATGCATGCAGGATCTTATCTTTGAGAGTTGATCCACGAACTAAAAAGATCTGACCTTTGTAATAGATGAGGTCATTTATGAACCTGAAGTTGTCATCCCGTATTTTCCCATCCAACAGTTGACAAGCAAACTAATCCTTTGTATATTCCACTATCAAGTGTTCCTTCCAGTCGACTGACATACCGGACATGGAAAAAATGGATGGCCTTCTGGATAATGCATTGGCCACTGTGTTGTTCTTCCCTTTGATGAATTCAATGTCAAAGTCATAGGATTGTATTTTTCTTACCCATTTTTGTTGTCTTTCATTCAAATCCTTCTGCTCCAATAGATATTTAAGACTGTTATGGTTTGATTTGACCACAAACCTTGCACCTACCAAATATTTCCTGAATTTGGCTAGTGCATGCATGATAGCCAACATTTCTTTGTCGTAAATGTTGTAAAGTAGTTCAGGACCCCTGAGTTTCTGGCTTTCATAGGCAAGGGGGTGTCTGTTCTGCATCAACACGGCCCCTATACCTTCCTCCAAGGCATCACACTCCAAAGTGAAGGGTATGCCAAAATCAGGAAGAGTTAGAACTGGGTAGGTGCTCATGATCTCTTTCATTTTCTCCATCATGACTTGGGCCTCATCATTCCATTTGAAGGACCCCTTTTTGGTCAGGTCAGTCAAGGGTGCACACAGTTGAGAAAACCCTTTGACAAATTTCCTATAGTATGTGCATAGGCCCAGGAATCCCCTTAGTTTTGTGAGTGTTTTTGGTGCAGGCCATTCCCGAATGGCTATTATTTTCTCATGGTGTACCTGTACCCCTTTTTCCCCTATGATGTGTCCCAAGTAAAGCACTTCTATCATTCCAAACTCACACTTGGATTCCTTGGCGTATAGTGACTGTTCTTCCATGATTGACAGGATTTGGTCCACATGTCGAAGGTGTTCCTCCCAGGTCTTGNNNTAAATGAGCAAGTCATCAAAGAATACCAACAAGTGTTTCCTCAGCTGTTTGTTGAACACATGGTTCATGCAAGACTGAAATGTGGCTGGGGCATTGGTTAACCCAAAGGGCATCACAAAAAACTCGTAATGGCCATAGTGACACCTAAAGGTTGTTTTTGAGATGTCCTCCTCCCTCATCTCGATTTGATGGTAGCCTGAGCGAAGATCAATTTTTGTGAAATATATAGCTCCATGCAGCTCATCTAGCAACTCATCAATCTTGGGTATGGGGTATCTATTTTTTATCATCTTTTTATTCAAAGCCCAGAAGTCAATGCACATTCTCATCATTCCATCCTTCTTCTTCACCAAGACTACTGATGAAGCAAATGGGCTTGAACTTGGTCTGATGTGTCCCATGTCTAGAAGCTCCTTGATGGCCTTCTCTATATTGTCTTTATACTTCTTGGGATGCCTATAGGGTTTGGTGATAATAGGCTTAGCCCCTGCTTCTAGCTCAATGATGTGCTCAAACCCCCTGTCTGGTGGCACACCTGGAGGAATCGGCCCAAACACTTTCTAGTGCTTATCAAGGATTCTTTTGATCTCTAGTGTGTAATTCACCTTTCCCTTCTCATCCACCCATGTTGAGACCTTACATTCCGCTGCATATACAATTTCTTCCCTTCTGAAGATGGCTTCCATCCTCTTGGCCGTGACCACTCTAGCGGAGTTACCTATCATGGCTCTAAGCATAACCTTTCGTCCTCCTTCCTCAACAAAGGACATTTCCATGGTCTTGTAATTTGTGGTGATGGGTCCTAAAGTGCTGAGCCATTGCACCCCTAGGATGATGTTGGTATCAGGAAGATCTATCACATACACATCATGAACTAAATCATGCCTTCCCAAGGTGAGTTTCATACCTGGTATGTATCTGTTACAAGGCATAGTACTACCACCTGCTACCTCCACTTTGAATCCTTCAAACTCTACTGTAGGTATGGGGCTCCTCTTCAGTAATGTTGCATCAATGAAATTGTGGGAAGCTCCTCCATCAATCAGAACCGACACTCTCTGTCCTTGTAAGACCCCTCTCATCCTGAAGGTGTTGAACTTGGGTACCCTACTGATAGATGACAACGTAGCCTTCTCTCCAACAGTACAGTCTAGTTTTGGAATCTCCTCTTCTGCTTCCTCTAACGTTTTGGCCTCCATGTTTTGTATCTGACCATACTCATCCTCTTCTTTGTCATCTGAAGTGACCTCAATGTAATGTACCTGTCCTCGTCCCATGCACTTTTGTGAGGGATTCCATGGCTCCTTGCATGTGAAGTAGAGTTGCTTCCTTCTCAGTTCCCTCCCAGTGTTGTCATCTATTCTGCCATGGCCCTTTTCATAACCCTTAGGGTCACGTCCTCCCTAGTTTATTGAAGGC
The DNA here is from genome assembly GCA_009831015.1 of Picea engelmannii. NCBI lineage: Eukaryota > Viridiplantae > Streptophyta > Pinopsida > Pinales > Pinaceae > Picea > Picea engelmannii. The sequence continues at coordinate 409,051 of ML789753.1, forward strand.
CTCTGATCTATTCCACCATTGTTAAGAGGTGGTCTGGGTATGAATTTTGGTTTAGCAGCTGGACCTAGATCCCTCGTCTTCCAAATGGCTTCCTGTAGGCTGGTAGGCTTGAAGGCCTTAACCGAACCCTTCAAGGGTTCCATCAATCCTTATGTAAAGAGCATCATGAGCTTGGTTGGGGACATATCTTGCACTCCTCAACCTCAATGTATGCCTCAGCCATACCTATTTGCTTGAGTTGGGTGAGCTCCCGAAAATGTAACTCAAGATATCCTAGATCAAATCTATCAATGAGCCTCTGAGTGAATTCTGTATAGGATACAATCTGGTTGTGCCCGAGTGTGGTGAGCCCATGGTGCCACCAGTCATGGGCCTTATCATCCAATTATATAGTGGCAAACTTGACGGCCTCCACCTCTCTCATGGGGTTAAGCTACAGGTAAGTATCCAGCTTCTGCACCCATGCTTGTGCTATCATCTTAGTTGTACCATCAAAGTATGGAATCTCTATCTTCCCTGCCCTTCGCTCAAACTCAAAGAAGCCCCTGTGGTTCATCCTAGGCTAGTTTCTGAACCTGAGTTGACAATACTGGTCTAGGGACATCTGTCTTTGAACTTTCATATCCAAGCTATAGTATTCCCTAGTACTCCTGGCTAATTGTTCCACAAAATCTTCAACCTGTTCATGTTTCCCTTGCTCATCTGTGAATGTGGGCATGTATGGTATGGGGTTATCTCTACTACCTGAGTGTTGGCCTAGCAGTTCATCTGTGAACACTGGCACGTATGGCCTATGATTGGTCCTGCTACCCATCTTCCCATGGAATGTGCCACCTCTAAGACTTCCTTCAGATCCGGTGCTTTCTCCGGGTTATATATGACTTCCCCATGGGTTCCACCAGACCCTCCAGCCTCCTTATTCCCATACGTATTAGGATCTTTGCCTCGATGGTTTACTTGCATCAGAAGATCAGTTATCCTAGTTTGGTTCTCGTTCATTTTCTGTAGATTCTCATCAACTTTCTTCAAGGTTTCAGAGATTTCGGCCTGTCCCCTTCTGTTGGTTTCCTGATACTCATCCAACTGTCAGACCAATGTGATTTCTGTGTGGTTCATGTTTTGCTAGAACTTATCAAATTAGGATACTAAGAGAGCCAAGCCCTGAGGCTCATGGTCATCTCCTAACCCTTCCATTTATGCCTCTGTTTCACTGTTGTTTTTCTTCCTCCAACCCATAACAATTCCCCTGTACTTCTGCATGCACCGATCTCTCCACAAGTTTGGAGGATTGAGGCTCTGATACCACTGTAATGATCCCAAGCCAAATTCTTTCTTGGAATCACTAACTACTACTAATTTATTGAGTTATTAAGTGCATACAAGATTCATCAACACATGGAGATCACAATATATAAAGGATGTAGAAGCACAAGCAAAGATCTAACCTTTCTATTATGAGCAATGTAAGATCAATACAACAGATGGTCGATCTGGCATAAGCCTCAGATGGTCGTACAAGCAATAGATATGAGCTGCTACAAAATTCTCCCGACAATACAAAATAAGCCTCCAAAGGCTGGATATACAATGAAGACTGAATCAAGCAGATCTAAGACGTACTAATGCTCAACCTCCAAGATGGAAAGTGCCATGTCCTGCTAGAATGATGAAGCCCTCAATAATTCTTCCCTGCTACCAAAAGTGTCCAATCATCCCGATAAATATGCCAAATGATAGATCGGGCAGCTGTAAGGACAACCCAGATGCCCAAATTCCCAAATCCACTCTCAATCCCCGTAGATATGAATTCTCCACTGAATGGTGGGCCCCACTGGATGACTGAAACCCTAGTTGGTTCATCCCTGATGAAGGAGGCCTCCAAATGCTCTGAAACTCTCCAAGAATATAGATCAGGCTATGAGAATCCTGTGGGAGAAGTATCAGGCTCAAATCTCAAGTAGATATCCCTAGATCTAAGTTTTACTGAATCATAGGACGTCCCCTATGGCTCCAAGACGTCCCAATCTGCAGATAAATGTAGAATGATGATAACCCTCCAGAAAATCCCTCAAACTGATGGTCCTACCCCTGCAAACAAAACCCAACTTTCGGAATGGCCCTAGGCCCTCAGGATAAGATGGATCAAGCCTCCCTCTAGATGATGGTGCGCCCTTGCTGGAAACACAAGAACAGTATGGCCTGCTACCTTCTAAAGCGCTAGATGGAGATGGGTTGAGACTAGAATGGTGTGGAGGAGTCTTTCATCCCCAAGACCAAGCTGCAGAGCAAGGTGAGTGGATATTTCACCACTGAGTTGCTCACAAGGGTTTGTACAACAAAACCCCCAAACTGAATTCTTAAGAGCAATAGCAAATGCTAATCCAAAACCAAAATGAGTAATAGGTGCACCCCAGCCTCTTACTTATGATTTTCCTTCTAATTCTTTGTTGAGTTAGGTTAACTCCCAGGGTTAATCTTTTATTCTTCTATTGAGTTATCTTTTACTCCTTTATCCTTTTCCTTTCTTAAGTCAACTTAAAAATATAACTTTTAACTTCTTGACTTTCCCCCCCTCAGTGTGAGACTATGACCTAGTGGGGGTGCCCAGGCCACTGAGTCTCCTCATCACCTCTCTAAGAGGTGGGGGACATTACATTCCATGATTTGATTGATCTAATCTTCCTCCATCGTGATTGGGTCCATGGCTTCCTTCTTCTTTCCCTTATCCATCTCTCCCTCCATTCTTCCAGCTTATGTCAGTGCTTCCCCCCTCCCCCATGCACGGAGAGAAGTTTAGTTGTCTGATGCCATAGTCATTACAAATTTGTTATACAATAATATCTTGATTGAAGTGTACAACGATATGGTATACCTACCTCTAGGTCCTCTCAAAAACTCCTTCTCGGTTCAATTGTAAGACTTCGCGGTATCTACTACAAATTCTGTGATAAACCCAACAACAATACTGTCTAACCAAAAATCTACTATGCGTGTGAATTTGTTGTTAACTTGTTGTAACTACACGATCTCCACATGATTCCACTCAATCTATCTGATTCGTTTTGTAGGGTGGTTTTATTTCAACGTCAATAGCCACTCCTACAACACATGTGGGAAATCATAGAAAAATACCTCATGCAGGTTGCTAAACACATACTTGTCCAAATATTTGCGTGGTGTTAATTTAGGGTTTTTGTTATCCTTCTACACAAACTCAATATCCTTTGTTTTCATCTAGCCTTCAATCTTTGTCTTCATCAGATTCCATGGTCTTAACATTCCCTTTTATACCTTCATTCTCCACATGCTTCTCCTATGGATCCCATTCACCCAATCCCATGCAGTTCCAGCTGGAAACATAACCATTTGTTGCCTATTACTCTTTCTATATACTTCTTTGTTGAACCAGGTTCATATTTGAATAGGTTTCCAACAAAACCCTCTAAAAGTATCGTCCCTCCTGGTAAATCAGAAGGCCACACAACACACAGAATGTGCTACACAATATTTACTGAGATAATTCTATGTGTGACTGCAAATCTCAAGTGCTTGCGATCTAAGATAGAGTGGGGATCTGGTATTTTCTTTCATTTTCTTAGGCTTTGATCTGGTTGATATTTCTATTATTCTTGAGATTGATTCATCTGTTAAGTTTATGCATGTACTCTACAAATCTAGCAGATAATATCTCTAACAAAAGTATTTATTCATCATCTAATCATTGACAGAAAGTAAATATGCAATAAAAAACACACATAGCACAGGTTTTATCATGGTTCACCCCCTCCTGGGATACGTACACAAAGATATAGCTTCTCAGGCTCTTTTATTTATGGTTGCTACAAAATATGGTGTTACACGCTCTACAATTTCGATCATACAATCGCATAACATATTACATGACCTCAGTGAGGTTGACTAGATCGCACAAGGCTCCTCAGCATGCATTCCAACCCTCAATATCTAGCTACTTGACTCTCCTACATCTCAAAATCTTAAAAAATGGTATCTTATCTTACATTCATTCTCCTAACAAAAAATAAACAGTATAATCCCACCCTGACCTAGAGCTCCTAGGTATTTATTTATATTAATTTAGAGCTTATCAATCGTTACAATCTCTTATAAAAACACTAACCCTAACTTGGTTAGGTTTTCCTACATATGCGCCTTGCAAGATTTCCTCCTTTCCATGTGGATTTTCCTTGCACGTGCTTCTTTTCCTGCCAGCTGTCTTTTTCCAAATTAATATTTACTTTCCACAAATGGAATTTTCCTCAAAATTGGCACATGCCCAACACATTTCAACACCATTTATGAACCAGATGATGATACGGATGTCAATTTTGATGAAGAAGAAGATACAAAATAAGTATGATTATAAATATGTTGAGTTGGATCAGGTATGTGACTATATATTTTAATATGTATGAATTATTCTCTTAAAATAATTTACTTATGTCATGGGTAATTACATGTTTTTAAGTTTTATGCGATGTTTTTATATCCTATGTTACATGTTGTTTAATTATTATGTGAAACCTAAAAATAGTCGCCAATATACAAAAGTACGTGGTAAACTAAAAATATCATTTACAAACACATAATTTAAATATTTACCTTCATTAATTTTTGTTCTGTAGTTTCTATGCATGAATCTTACTAGCTTGCTTTCGATTATTTTCTATTTTATAGATTGGGTATTGGGGAATTCAGAGTGATGTGAGGAGTAGGGGAGGGGCCATATGATCTTCCATATTCATGTGGTTGTCCTTTTTCAGTAGAGGATAAGAAACCAAGAGAAGCTCATTCATATTTATATCATCATGATCATAGATGTCATCATTGTTGTCATAGTATTGCATCAACGAAGCTTCGATGAACGTGTTTGTCATTTCTATAGAATATTTATTCAAACCCTTTGAAAACATGGGAATTTGTCCCATGTGTTATATGACAAGAAAAACGTGTGTTTCCAAAATCAAATATGACTCACACACCCACTCTATATTATATCCGATCTTGGCCTCGTTTTGTTTGAACTTGTCATTGTGATGACAAATCCCTCTTTTTTCATTCATTTTTTAATAAACACCATAAAAATATGTCCTTTCATTAGTAGATGTGTGACCATGTGTTTCGAATTAATTTTAAAAGAAACGAAGAAAATACATTGTACTAGGACTAGACATGCTCAACAGTGACCTGTGAATGGGGCCAATGTTGAAATTTTTTCAAATTGTTTCTGTATGCACTAAAATTTGACATGGATAGACTATTTGAATTCCTTGATGATATGGGAGGGTTTATGGACTCAAATTTGACTCACACACCCACTTGTTTCCATCATCAATTTATCATGTAAACCCTAAACCCTATTTTTCTTTCAAAGTAAACAAATTGGTTGACACAAGTTTTAAGTTTTCATCAGTCTTTCTTCATTTTTCTTTCAGGTTCTACATTGTATATACAATGTATGTGTTTCATAGTTGTGATGAAAAATCTCTCTTTTCTCATTCATTGTTTAATCAACACCATAAAATATGTCCTCGCAATAGTATATGCGGGAACGTGTGTACTTTCGAACAAATTTTAAAAGGAACAACGGAAATACATTTTACTAGGACTAGACATGATCAAGAATGACCTATGAAAGGGGCCAACATTGAAATTCTTTCAAACTATTTATGTATGCATTGAAATTTGACATGGATAGAGTATTCACATGCTTTAACGATATGGTAGGGTTTCTGGACTCAAATTTGACTCACACACTGACTTGTTTCCATCATCAATTCATCATGTAAAACATAAAACCTATTTTTCTTTCAAAGCATACAAATTGGTTGACACAAGTTTTAAGTTTGCATCAACCTTTCTTCATTTTTCTTTCAAGTTCTACATTGTATATACAATGTATGTGTGTCATAGTTGTGATGAAAAATCCCTCTTTTTCCATTTATTGTTTAATAAACACCATCAAAATATTTCCTTGCAGTACTAGATGCAGGAACATGTCTACTGTCGAACGAATTTTAAAAAGAACAACGAAAAGACATTGTACTAAGACTAGACATGGGCAACATTGACCTGTGAATGGGATAAACGTTGAAATTGTTTCAAATTGTTTATGTATGCACTGAAATTTGACATGGATAGACTATTCACATGCCTTAACGATATGGGAGGGTATATGGACTCAAATTTGACTCACACACCCACTTGTTTCCACCATCAATTCACCATGTAAACCATAAAACCTATTTTTCTTTCAATGTACAAAAATTGGTTGACACAAGTTTTAAGTTTGCATCGACCTTTATTCATTTTTCATTCAGGTTCTACATTGTATTTACAATGTATGTGTTTCATAGTTGTGATGAAAAATCCCTCTTTTTTCATTCAGTGTTTAATCAAAATCATAAAGATGTGTCCTTCTAGTACTAGATGTGAGAATATGTGTACTTCCAAACAAATTTTAAAATGAGCAAAGAAAGGACATTGTATGAGGACTAGACATGGGAAACAATCACATGTGAATGGGGCCAATGTTGAAATTGTTTCAAATTGTTTCTGTATACACTGGAATTTGACATGGATATACTATTTACATGCCTTAAGGATATTTGAGAGTTTCTGGACTCAAATTTGACTCACACACTCATGTGTTTCCATCATCAATTCATCATGTAAACCATAAACCCTATTTTTCTTTCAAAGTATACAAATTGGTTGACACAAGTTTTAAGTTTGCATCAACCTTTCTTCATTTTACTTCCACATTCTATGTCGTTGTATATACAATGTATGTGTGTCATAGTTGTGATGAAAAATCCCTCTTTTTTTGTTCATTGTTTAATCAACACCATAAAAATATGTCCTTCCAGTAGTAGATGAGGGAATGTGTGTATTTTCAAACAAATTTTAAAAGGAACAATGGAAAGGCATTGCACTAGGACTAGACATGGAAAACAATGACCTATGAATGGGGAAAACGTTGAAATTGTTTCAAATTATTTTTGTATGCACTGAAATTTGACATGGATAGACTATTAGCATGCCTTAAAGATATCAGAGGGTTTCTGGACTCAAATTTGACTCACACACCCACTTGTTTCCATCATTAATTCATCATGTAAACAATAAACCCTATTTTTCTTTCAAAGTACACAAATTCGTTTACACAAGTTTTAAGTTTTCATCATCCTTTCTTCATTTTTCTTTCAGGTTCTACATTGTATATACAATGTATGTGTGTCATAGTTGTGATGAAAAATGCCTCTTTTTTTGTTCATTGTTTAATCAACATCATAAAAATATGTCCTTTCATTACTAGATGTGGGAATGTGTGCACTGTCGAACAAATTTTAAAAGGAACAATGAAAAGACATTGTACTAGGACTAGACATGGGCAACAATGACCTGTGAAGGGAGCCAACATTAAAAAATTTCCAAATTGTTTATGTATGCACTGAAATTTGACATGGATAGAATATTCACATGCCTTAACGATATGGGAGGGTTTATGGACTCAAATTTGACTCACAAACCCACTTGTTTCAATCATCAGTTCATAATGTAAACCATAAACCCTATTTTTATTTCAAAGTACACAAATTGGTTGACACAAGTTTTAATTTTGCATCAACCTTTCTTCATTTTTCTTTCAGGTTCTACATTGTATATACAATGTATGTTTTTCATAGTTTTGATGAAAAATGCCTCTTTTTTCATTCATTGTTTAATCAACACCATAAAAATTTGTCCTTGCAATACTAGATGTGCGAACATGTGTATTGTCGAATGAATTTTAAAGGGAACAACAGAAATATATTGTACTAGGACTAGACATGCATAACAGGGACCTGTGAATAGGGCCAACGTTGGAATTTTTCTAACAATTTATGTATGCACTGAAATTTAACATGGATAGAATATTCACATTCCTTAACGATACGACATGGTTTCTAGACTCAAATTTGACTCACACACCCACTTGTTTCCATCATAAATTCATCATGTAAACCATAAACCCTATTTTTATTTCAAATTACACAAATTGGTTGACACAAGTTTTAAGTTTGCATCAATATCTCTTCATTTTTCTTTCAGGTTCTACTTTATATATACAATGTATGTGTGTCATAGTTTTGATGAAAAATCCCTCTTTCTCGTTCATAGTTTAATCAACACCATAAAAATATGCCCTTGTAGTACTAGATGCGGGAATGTGTGTACTGTTGACCAAATTTTAAAAGGAACAACGAAAATACTTTTAACTAGGACTAGACATGGGCAACATTGAGCTGTGAATGGGGCCAATGTTGAATTTTTTTCAAATTGTTTTTGTATGCCCTGAAATTTGACATGGATAGACTATTTTTATGCCTTAACAATATGGGAGGGTTTCTGACTCAAATTGTACTCTCACACCCATTTTTTTCCATCATCAATTCGTCATGTAAACCATAAACCCTATTTTTCTTTCAAAGTACACAAATTGGTTGACACAAGTTTTAAGTTTGCATCAACCTTTCTTCATTTTTCTTTTAGGTTCTACATTGTATATACAATGTATGTGTGTCATAGTTATGATAAAAAATCCCTCTTTTTTCGTTCATTGTTTAATCAACACAATACAAATATTCCCTTGTAGTACTAGATGCAAGAACATGTATACTGTTGAACAAATTTTAAAAGGAAAAATGAAAATGCATTGTACTAGGACTAGACATGGGCAACAATGACCTGTAAATGGGGCCAACGCTGAAATTTTTTCAAACTAATTTTGTATGCAATGAAATTTGACATCGATAGACCATTTTCATGCCTTAATGATATGGGAGGGTTTCTAGACTCAAATTTGACTCAGACACCCACTTGTTTCCATCATCAATTTATCATTAAACAATAAACCCTATTTTTCTTTCAATGTACACAAATGGGTTGACACAATTTTTAATTTTGCATCAACCTTAATTCTTCAATTTTCTTTTGGGTTCTATATTGTATATATAATGTATATGTGTCATAGTTGTCATGAAAAATCCCTCTTTTTCATTCATTTATTAATCAACACCATAAAAATATGTCCTTGCAATACTAGATGCAGGAACATGTGCAATGTCGAACAAATTTTAAAAGGAACAACAAAAATACATTGTACTAGGACTAGACATGGACAACAGTGACTTGTGAATGGGGCCAACGTTGAAATTTTTTCAAACTGTTTTTGTATGCACTGGAATTTGACATGGCTAGACTATCCACATGGATTAACGATATGGGAGTGTTTTTGGACTCAAATTTGACTCACACACCCACTTGTTTCCATCATCAATTCATCATGTAAACCATAAACCATATTTTTCTTTCAAAGTACAAAAATTGGTTGACACAAGTTTCAAGTTTGCATCAACCTTTCTTCACTTTTCTTTCAGGTTCTACATTGTATATACCAAGGATGTGTTTTATAGTTCTGATGAAAAATCCCTCTTTTTTTGTTCAGTATTTAATCAACACCATAAAAATATTCCCTTGCAGTACTAGATGAGGGAACGCATGTACTGTCGAACGAATTTTAAAAGGAATAATGAAAAGACATTGTACTAGGAATATACATGGGAACATTGACCTGTGAATGGGGCCAACGTTGAAATATTTGAAAACTATTTCTGTATGCATTGAAATTTTACATGGATATACTATTCACATGCATTAACGATATGGGAGGGTTTCTGAACTCAAATTTGACTCACACATCCACGTGTTTCTATCATCAATTCATCATGTAAACCATAAACCTTATTTTTATTTCAATGTACACAAATTGGTTAACACAAATCTCTCACTTAAATAACTCTTATAACCCCTAACTCATGATACTCACCCATTGTGTACCCATAATAGAACCCCTACACCTTGTAAATTTTATAACTCATAAACCCTATAACACCTAATATTCAATCACAAACACACACAACCCATAATATCTAATCACAATAACCCTTAACTCCCAACTTCTAATGCTTATAACTTCCAATGCAAAAATAAATAAGTATATTTACCTTAATCCATATAACATGTAATCTAGTCCTCGACATGTACAACGGTCGATGATGTGTTTTCTATTAAGGAACTTTGTAATGTTAAGTCATCGGTTTGAATCCTCTAGGGACACCATAAAATCCATCCAGGTTAAGGGCCGGTGCGGCCCAGACTCGATGCGATCCCTGATTGATTTTGACAACTTATATGCCCCTAGGTTATGGTTTCTTAGCTAATGGTTACAAATGCTTTACTAGTAGGTTACAGTCACATTTATAAAAAACAAAAAAAAATATAACATGTAATCCATGTTACTTATACTATCCATTAATCAGCATGATCACTAACGATCACAATATATATAATTTATATAAACCATTTTTTCCTATAGTGTATCACCCTTAATATTTATAAATTAAAACTCCTAAATATAACACTAATGAGGCTATAACAACTAAATTTTAATTACCACTATAACCTTTCACACTTAAGTACCCTTATAACCCATAACAAAAAACCCTCATAAATTACAATATAACTCCAAAATCTTGTAATATTAAACCCCTAACACCTATAACCCTAATTTATAATGCTCATAACTTTTAATTCCCTTAAAACTTACCCCTATAACCTCTAATCCCCATTTCCTTAACCCTTTTAAACCTAAACTAATATAAGCAATAACCCTTATAACCCAAAACCCCTAGCACTTTTATCTTCTAACATTAATCCATATAACCATTTTATCTTAATAACCATTATAACCCCTAATACACATAACAATTATAACCCCAAACCCTATATAACATCTAATCTAACTGATACCCTCTCTAACTTATAACCCTTATAAGTATCACCACTATCCCCATAACATCTACCTATTATAACCATCATCACCCCTAACCTCTAAATCCTCAACAAACATAACTAATAACCCATAATACTTAAATTTCCTAATCCCTAACCCTTATAACACCTAATTGTTGCAAACCCTAACACTTATAACTGTTACCCATATAATTCTTAAACCTTATAAACATTAAATCACATTATCATTAATTCTTAGAACATGCATATTCATCAATCCCTACCCTCTATAACCCTTATCCACTATGACCCCTAACCACAAAACGGTAGAACTCATCTCTTCCCTAATGTTTAATATAATCTCTCACTTAAATAACTCTTAAAACCCCTAAGTCATAATCCTCATCCATTGTGTCCCCATAATAGAACACCTACACCTTGTAAAGGTTAGAACCCCTAAACTCTATAGCACCTAATATTCAATCACAAACACACAGAACCCATAATATCTAATCCCAATAACCCTTAACTCCCAACTTCTAATCCATATAGCTTCCAATGAAAAAATGAATAACTATATTTACCTCAATCCATTTAACATGAAACCACTAATCCATCTTACTTATTCTAGCCATTAATCACCATGACTACTAACCATCACAATACATATAATTTATATAAACCCTTTCATCCTATAGTGTATCACCCTTACAACCACTTATAACTTATAACTTTAATCCATATAACCCCTTTATCTTCTCAACTATTATAACCCCTAATTCCTATAAGAACTATAACCCCAATCCCTATACAACATCTAGTATAACCAATATCCCCTACAACTTATAAACTTTAGAAATATCATCCCTAACCCCTTAACACCTACCTATTATAACCATCATCACCCCTAACCTATAAACCCTTATAAACACACAAAACTAGTAATGCATACTTAAATTACCTAACCTCTAACCCATGTAACACCTAAACATTATAAAACCTAATCCATATAACCCTTAAATACTAGCATATAACTTGTAATCTCATATCTCCTAACTTGTAAAAGAAACACTAATAACCTCTCACACCTAACCTTAATTCCAATAGACCATAAATCTTTTAAATCTTACCCATATAATTCCTAAAACTTATAATCATTAACTCATATTATCATTAATTCTTAGAACATATAGAACACATATATAACCCCCACTCCCTATAACATTGTACCACTAACCCATATCAACCCATAATATAACCTTAAATATCTAAAACCCTAAACCCCTATGACCATGAATCCATAACAACAAACACCTGTAATTTATCACTTTAATACTTAATTTATAACACCTATAACCCCTAACACCTATTACATGTGTAATTTTCACCCATTTGGATATGAATCTTAACCTCTATAACTCTTATTCCATAACACTACAACCCATAAACACTATAGTACCTCAAAACTAACCTCTAATATCTAATCCATTTAACTTTATCACCCCCAACCATAATGACCCTTAATGTAAGAAAATAAGCATTATTACCCCTAGTGATTATAATCCCTAACCCTTATCATCACTTAAACACTAGAACCCTTTTAATTTTCAACACTCGTAACCCTTTAACACTTATCACCCCTAAAATATATAAGTCATAGCACCAATAAATATTAACTATTATATCCCTTAAACCTTATAAAACCTAACCCCTTTATTCATTTAACCCCTAACTCCTATAACATCTAATACTTAATATCTAAATTCTATAACCGTTAACCATATAATCACTAACTCTTAGAACCATTATCATCCATAAGCCCTAAGATAAATCCAATAATGTCTAGCTCTTTATAGAACCTACTTCCTAACATTGTAACCTTTAACACCTAACTATTATATCTCAATCACACCTAACCTATATAGACCCTAATATAACCCATCACTTGTATAACCTTTATACTGTTATAATTCATAACCACTATCCTCTATAAATTAACCCCTGTAACCCCTTACCTCCAACATGCATCAATGTTAATTCTTAACTCATATAACACACTGCATTTTTACTCTTATAACACATATTTGTTAAACTTTATAAGTTATCACTTCTAACCCTATAACAATTATAACCATTATATCCCTCAAACCTTATTACTCCTAACAATTATCCTTTCCAAACCATAAACACTAACTCTTGTAGACCCTAAGCCTTATAAAGTATAGAAATTAACACTTATAAACTTAATCGTCAACACATAACCCTTAACCCCTTTAACTAGTACCAATATAACCCATTTCTCATAACCCCTTCTAACCCCCAACTCTTATAACATTGAATCCATATAAATCCAAACCCTAAAATAATAACCCCTTCAACCTATAAATTCTAACCCTAATGCCTCATCCATATAACCCCATTAGACCCATATCACCTAATTATTAATAGTTATAACCCGTATAAGTCTTAACACTTATATTATATAAATCCTTTAAATAATATCATCATAACCCATGCAACTCATAAACCTTTAACCTCTATTGTTTAGAATCCTTATAATCCATAACACCTCATCTTTATCATTAATTTAACTTGCAAATATTATATTAACCCCTTACTCCAAAACCCCTTTAACCTCTATATCCTAAAGCCCCTAAAGCATATAACCTTTATAAGCATGTAACCTCTAATCACTTCAACCTGTTCTCATCCTATTCATCCTGTTCGATACCAAACCAAGTGGTTTGGATGTCAAACCAGTCACTTTGGTAATGAACCAGCCGAATTAGTTGGTTTGAATCAGTTCTCATTGTCAAACTAATATGTGGGACCAAACAAGGTTCCAGGGAAGGGGAATAAAAATATAAGGGACCCCCCCGCCCCATGCTTCCCAAACCCT
>ML789753.1:422851-435871 GCA_009831015.1 Picea engelmannii
CCTTTATATTTCCCTCACACCCCTCTCATTGATAATTTTTTAGCATTAGGAAATGTCCGTTGAAGAATGAGTATTGGTTTTGGAGCATGATTATCTTCCTGATTCAAAGGTTTTTATTTTCAGCCATGTTTATACCCCATGAAGACTTTACACCCCAGAATATTGTACACCCTCAACACGGGGGAGTTGAAGAGGGGGCTTTCCCCCCTTGCAGGGTCCCGGGGAAAGCGGGGGTTGGGGGATGAAGCACCTGAAGGAAAAATATCCTTATAAATATATACTGTAATTTCATAGTAAATCTGGATCGTTCATTATAAGGTCGCAAATCTAACGGTAGAAGTTATGTTAGGGTTTTCTTCCCTAGAAGGAAACCCTTTTTTATGAGGGAAATGTATTGTGGCTATGTATAATTGTGAATATTGTATTTTGAGAGAGGATATTGTGAGAGAAAGAAGAGAAAATTACAATGGGTGTGTTGTAGGTTGTTTCCCTTCATTTCCTTGATAATAAAAAGGAACGACCTGACATTTTCTTGGGTGTACATAGCCCAAATTGGGTGAACCACGTATATCTGTGTCTCTATTGTATTGTGTGTATTTTATGTTTTATTTCCACATTTGTTTTTATTTTATTTCTTCACGATCATGTTATTATAACAACTGGTATCATAGCTAAAGGTAACTCGCAGGAAAAGATGATTCCTAGTTCAAGTGGGAGAAATGGAGAAAGATGGAAAGCTTAGGGTCAAGAAATTTAACAACCAAAACTACCAGTTATGGAAGATGCAGATGGAAGATTATTTATATTAGAAGGATCAATTCCTACAATTGGGTAGAATAGAAAATAAGTCGATGGACATGAAGGATAAAGAATGGGGGGTTCTTAATAGAAAGGCACTAGGAATGATATGGCTAATCATGGCACCGTCGGTGGCTTTCAATATTTCAAAAGAAAAGACAACAAGGGAATTGATGGACACATTGGCCAAATTTGTATGAAAACCCCTTGGTGTCCAATAAGGTATTTATAATGAAGAGATTATTTCATATGAATATGTCAGAAGGTGGGTCTATTAAAGATCATTTAAATGAATTTAATACAATTACTAATCAACTAAGTTCTGTAAAAGTGGACTTTGATGATGAGGTCAGGGCTCTTCTAATATTGTGCTCATGGTTGTAATTTCTTGAGGCCAAAAATTTGGAATGGCTTGGTCATGGTTGTAAGTAACTCTGTTTCTGGTTCAAACACGTTAAAATTTGATGATGTTGTTGGTCTTATCCTTAGAGAGGAAATGTGATGGAAAAGAACAGGTGAGACATCAGGTAATGCGTTAAACATGGAGAACAGGGGAAGACAAAACGATAGAGGAAAGGGCTCAGGGAACCGCGGGAATTCTAGGAAGGGAAGATCCAAATCCAAACTGGGAAATATAGAGTGTTGGAATTGTGAGAAGAAAGGACAACTAAAGAAAGACTTCAGAGCTCCAAAGAAACAAAGAGATGGACATCAGGAGAAAAATAAGGAAGCAAATGTAACAGGTGATGTGTTACAGGATGCTTTGATTCTTTCTGTAGATAATATTTTTGAGTCTTAGATAGTATATTTAGGGGCTTTTTCATGCCACACCCAATAGCAAACATTTTCTATATTATACTCAAGGTGATTTTGGACAGGTTCATTTGGGTGATGATGCACCATGCAAAATTGTTGGAATGGGAAAGGTAAAAATAAAGAAAGGAATGGAAACCAATGGTTTTTGAAAGAGGTAATACATGTTCCATATCTAAGGAAAAATATAATTTCAACATGGTAGTTGGAAAGTGACGTTTGTAAATCCATATTTACAGATAAGGTGTGGAAGGTCACCAAAGGATCATTGGTGATAGAAAAATGAGAGAAGGTATGTACATTGTATTTATGTACTGGTAATATTGACTCTTCTATCTCTTTAGCTTCCACAAGAGTGGATACAACACCGTGGCATCATAGGATTGGACACATGAGTGAGAAGGGGACGCAGATACTTCAAAAAAGAATTTTTTGTGCAGATCTTAAACAAATTGATTTTGATTTCTATGAGAATTTTGTTTATGGAAAACATAAGAGAGTCAGATTTCTCAGAGTCAGAAAAGAAAAGAAGAGTGAAAGGTTAGATCTTGTGCATACAAATGTATGGGACCAACTCATGTATCATATCTTGGTGGATCTTTTTATTATGTTAATTTTATTGGTTTTATTAATGATGCAACTAGAAAAACTTGGGTTTATTTTATTTGACAAAAATCCGACGTTTTTGATACTTTTAAGAAATGGAAAGCTTTGGTTGAGAATGAGAAAAGAAAAATGTTGAAGTGTCTCAGATCATACAATGGAGGTGAATATTGCAACAAGTATTTTGATGATTACTTTTCATACCATGGGATCCATAGAGAGAAGACAGTTCTAGGAACACCATAAGGAAATGGTGTGTCAGAAAGGATGAACAGGACAATCATGGAGTGTGCAAGGAGTATGAGATTACATGTTGGTTTTCCCTTACAATTATGGGAAGATGTTGTATATATTGTTTTTTACTTAATAAATAGAGGACCTTCAAGCTCTTTGAATGGTGGTTCCAAAGGAGGCATGGATAGTTAAAAAATTAAACTATTCTTTTTTGAATACTTTCGGTTCTGAAGCATTTGTCCATATTGATAAAGAAAATAGAACAAAGATTGAGGAAAAATCCAAGAAGTGTACCTTTATTGGATGTGGTCTTAATGATTTTCGTTATCACTTATGGGATTATAAAAATCACAAAATCATTAGGAGTATAGATTTCATATTCAATGAGAATGTCACGCACAAAGATCAATTACAGGGAAAGAAACAGGAAAAAGAAAAACCATAATACATAGTTCTTGATGAGATCATTGAAAAAGAAATTCCAAAGGTACTCAAAAATCAAAATGTACAACAATAGGATAAACATGTACCTCAAACTCCTGCAAGTGTTTTTAGAATATCTACCAGGTTAAGTAGACCCCTTGAATGATACTCTCCTTCATTGTATTATTTATTCTTGACTGATTGTGGTGAACTAGAATGTTATGAAGAGGCAATGCAGGTATACACTAAAACGAAGTGGGAGAAAGGAATCAAAGAGGAAATGGATTCCATGGAAAATAACTAGACTTGGGATTTGGTTTAGTTTTCTGTAGGAAAAAGAGCATTGTAGAATAAATGGGTTTACAAGTTGAAGGAAGAAGATGGAGGCAAAAAGAAGTACAAGGCTAGACTTGTTTTAAACAGGTTTGCAAAAAAGAAAGGTATATATTTTCATGGAATATTTTCTCATGTTGTTAAAATGACTTCAATTAGGACTATTTTAAGTCTTGTGGTAGTAGAATATTTGCATCTTGAACAATTAGATGCTAACAAAACTTTTCTCCATGGGGATTTGGAGGAATATATTTATATGTAGAAGCCACAGGGGCATGAGGTCAAAGGGAAGGAAAATTTGGTATGCAGGTTGAATAAGATCTTGTATGGCCTAAATAAATATCCAAGGTAGTGGTATTTGAAGTTTGACAGGTTTATGACATAACAAGGTTATAGTAGCTTCCATTATGATCACTGTGTTTATTTTAAAAGGATAGAAAATGGAAGTTATATTATCTTGCTATTGTATGTAGAGGATATGATTGTTATAGGTTATAATATGTAGGATATAAATGTGCTCAAGAATAAATTATCTAATTCATTTGTGATGAAGGATTTGGGTGTTACAAAGAAAATCCTTGGTATGAGAATAACAAGAGACAAGAAAAATCACAAATTGACATTATCTCAGGATGAGTACATAGAGAAGGTGTTGGAGAGGTTTAGAATGCAAAATGAAAAAATAGTTAGTACACCTTTGGCCATCCATTTCAAATTAACCAAGGAAATGTGTCCCAAGACACAGGAGGAGATATAATACAGGTCTAGGGTCCCTTATTCATCAGCAACTGGCAACTTGATGTATGTGATGGTTTGCACAAGACCAGATATTGTGCATGCAGTGGGAGTTGTAAGTAGGTATATGAAAAATCCAGGTAAATAACATTGGGAGGAAGTAAATTGGATTCTTAGGTATCTAAAAGGTACTACTACTCATGAATTATGTTTTGGAGGTTCAGACATTGTTCTACAAGGATATGTTGATTCAGATATGGAAGATGATAAAGATAGCAGGATGAGCACCAAAGGGTATGTTTTTACTGTAGGTGGAATAACAATAAGTTGGAGCTCAAAACTGCAAAAGGTTGTTGCACTTTCAACAACAGAGGCAGTGTATGTTGCTACTACAGAGGCTGGTAGAGAGATTATTTGGTTGCAGAGTTTTATGGAGGAATTGGGAAATAAGAAAGAGAATGGCAGGTTGTACTGTGACAACGCGAGTTCCATTCATATTGAAAAGAAATAAACCTTCTATTCAAAGACTAATAATATACATCTCAGGTACCATTTCATATGATTTTTCTTGGAAGATGGACATTTTAAGTTGGAAAGGATACACACTAGCCATAATCCTACAGACATGTTAACAAAGGGAGTAACCAGGGAGAAAATGAGTTCCTTCTTAGTTTCATTTGGTCTTCAAGCATGAAGGTGAAGATGAGAAATTTTATAGGTC
Organism: Picea engelmannii; assembly: GCA_009831015.1. Classification (NCBI taxonomy): domain Eukaryota; kingdom Viridiplantae; phylum Streptophyta; class Pinopsida; order Pinales; family Pinaceae; genus Picea; species Picea engelmannii. The sequence goes on from ML789753.1 coordinate 427,512, forward strand.
CAAGATCATAGTCCAATAGATACAAAAACGGTGGAGTTTTCGATATCAGTCTCCAAGTGGGAGAGTGTTGGTTGTGGAGCCTAATTATCTTCATGATTCAGATGTTTTTGTTTTTAGTTGTGTTTATACCCTATGAAGACTTTACACACTGCAATACTAAACACCCCTCCACGTGGGGGATTTGTAGGGGGGGCTTGCCCCCCTTGCAAGGTTTGGGGGCAAGCAGGCCCTTGGCAGGGGTTTGGGGGTGAAGCCTCCGAAGGAAAAATTGTCTTATAAATGTATATTGTAATTTCATAGTAAATCTAGACCGTTCATTATAAGGTCGCAAATATGACGATAGAAGTTATGTGAGGGTTTTTTTCCCTAGAAGGAAACCCTCTTTTATGAGGGAAATGTATTGTGACTATTTATCATTGTGAATATTGTATTCTGAGAGAAGAGGATGTGAGAGAAAGAAGAGGAAGTTACAACAGGTGTGTTGTAGGTTGTATCCCTTCATTTGCTGGATAATAAAAAGGAAGGACTTGGCAATTTCTTTGGTGGACGTATCCCACACTTGGTGAACCACGTATATCTGTGTTTCTATTGTATTGTGTATCTTCTGTATTTTATTTCCACATTTGTTTTTTATTTTATTTCTCTGCGACCATGTGTTTCTAACATTGAGGCACACACAAGAGGAGGAGGCAGAGGGTGCTACTAATGATAGGGAGCCCAGTATAAGGGATGGGTTTGATGATATGAAATTATTTTTTGTAGCCTATAGGTCTTAGCGTGTTTTTTATTGGACTCTAGAGTCCATTTAGAGCCTCTATGTTTATGTATTTTGTTTCAGATATGTACCACACTATGTGCCATTTTTTTATATTCATATTTACATACTATATACAGGAGAAAAAAATTCCATATTTGGTGTCTAATGGTCTAGATTTACATTTATGTGAATGAATCTAATAATATGTATATTTTTTATTATAATTTCCATGTTTTATATATTTTTTAAGTAGACCGATTCACAAATGCGGTTCAATGCCCAGTTCTGGATAGATCCTAGTCTAAATCTCAGGCAATTCCAATTTCATTTCCAACTCTAATAAATTTGGTATTTAGTCATATTTATGTATTCTTCATAATTTATTTTACCCGTTTAATAGAATTGCAGGTAGAAGGTTAGTGCCTTATATACTCCCCCACTAACAGTCATTGATGTCCCCGACAACATCCTCAAAAACATATTTTCCTCCAAATATGTTGTCTACATTCATGCATCCATATGAAATTGGCTTGTACAACAACTTTACACTGTTTTTGCAAGAATTACTTGTGCAACTGCTCACTATCCATTACTTTCTTAAGTGAATGAAGCATTTGCTACCAACTCTATTGTAATGTTCTGAGCTGCTTAAATATTGTTACTACTACAATATATTGTGGCTGCAACATGTGTTACCATTTCTACTACAACTTCTTTATCTTGTTTTGAAAACATATCCTCCACTAATAAGGTTGTGTAGGTGTCCAAGTGCCACACTTTCCAATATTATTTATTCTGATACTTTTGGCTTATTTTTGACACGTCCATACATCAAAATTCTACAAGATTGTTGCAACTTGTGGATCCCCAAGCCAACTCCCTATGAATGTATTTCATCATTCTCAAAATGGCCAATTCCCTTCGCACTTTGATCTATATGTACAACTCTTCTAGACAAAGGAAAGGTCACCACCTTTACTACCAAATTTCAAGTCACCTACTGCAACCCAACACTTCCAACCCCTTCACTAGTCTTGGCATGTTTTCTTGGATCAATTAGCCTCTACTACTAACTTTTATGTAGCAAGCCATCTTAAGGAAACTGTGACACAACACGCCTACCTAAAGATGTTCTACTTGACCTCCCGACATTTGGATCTTCCTATTCCCTTGAGCTGGAATGGCTCTTTAGTTCCCACTTGAACCTTCAATGCATATAGTACCATAGGTCCTTATTAGAAGTTACACATGCGCGAACAAGCACTGGGCGTGAACCTCCACTCCACATGACCACCTGGCATGACCACTGACTTAACCCAAAAAGGTGTTTTGGACTTTGTGGCTTCATGATTGCTATTGTGAGTTCCCTGACTCCTTCGATTCATGAAACCCTGAAAAGGGATAATAGGTCTTTATCTCCCCCCTTATGCTTTCACCATATGACCTCCAGCCAAGTCTTGGGGCCTTACTTCCAAACGCATCGGGATTTCACGACTTACGAGTTCATGACACAACTTTTTTCCTTTTCTCGAAGTTCAAAGTCCCAACTTCTTCTCCACATATCAATGGCCCTGAACCTCCTAAGATCTGACGGTCCAAATTGTGTCGGGATTTCTTGTATTGGGGATTCCCGAAAATAGCTTCCTCCACACTTCCAACTTCCGAAATGTCAAAACTACAATCTCCAATAAACAACTCTCATTGATCCAGATCTAATGTCTTCTACCTCTCATGAGCTTGCAAGTGTTGAAAGACACTCAGTCTTAACTTCCCCACCGATCCACTGGATCCAACAGTCCATGGATATCTACACTTCTCCCTATAAATAAATCAACCATTTGTTCAAGCTCTCAAGGGCTCTTGGCCAAATAACTTGGTGTCCTTCCTCGTAAGCTTTGTTTCTACAAGGTGACTTCAACCCTCATCCTTCCTTTGAACTTTCCAAGTCTCTATCCCTCCTGAGCTTGATTTTGGCTGCAAACTCAAGGATTCCGAGGGATATTTTCCCACACTCCTTGTGACCTTCATGATAATATATTATTATTTGAAGTCTTCCAACTCTGGACACTCCTTGCGACAACAGTTCTTCAACCATTCCCTTGGTTGGAAAGGTCTAATACTCCAAACTATCTGTGCACACCTTGCACGACTCTATGTTATACTTGCAATTTTGTTGGTATGAGAACAATGGTATCTCTCCTGAGCTTTCTGAGATAAAACTCAGAATCTTTTCAACACACTCCTTGCGTACCTTCACTGCACTCCTTATAGGGATTGTTAGGAAGAGTAACAATTGAAACTCATACTCTCCCTCTCACAGACTTCATACATTCAACATGAAATCATACACATAAATGTTTCAAATGCATAACAGATCATATAAGAAAACCGTAAACATACCATTCACTAGATGTAAACAATATTCATAGCAACACCATGAAATTGAGTCAAAGCATTCTTATATTAACTCAAGTTCTTCTATGCATGGGTTCTATAGAAACGGCTATCTTCTTATACAACTTATACAGTCTCTGTTCTTCTATGCTCTCTTTCTCTATAGCTCTACTCTTACAAATTGAGAATAATGATCCAATACAATACATACGAGGGATATTTCTTGATTTTTCCCTCCTAGAAACTCAAGCTATCTAATCGAATTAAAGCCTACATCTACTTTACATTTATTACATTAATTGTCTCCAACCGACAAATGAGAGCAATCGCTCAAGATTTGCGTTACAATTTCCAAAACATTTAAGAGAACTTATGTCTCTCCAGATATTACATTAATGTTCCATCCTTTTGAAATTCAAAATATCTTCAAAATGTGTGCTGGTGCGTATCGAGTTGTCCTTTTCTTGCACTTTCTTGCAATGCTCCTGCATCATACTCCTCTGGATGAAAAATTCATGGACTCCTATCCATGAGCTCCTTCACCGTCTTTCCATGTTTCTGGATATATGCCTTTCTTTCCCAACTGGCATCCTCAATCAGGTGTCCCTTTGAATTTATCAAATATTCAAAATATGTCTTTCTCCAGGTTTTCTTACCAACTCTCTGGTCAATGATCTTTTCCATCTGCGGATTTTCATCTACATGCATTTGTTTGACCCACTAGAATTCTTGTTGATTCTATTCCCCATCTGCTTCATTTTCTTTGTAAGGATACAAATCTACTACATTGAATATGGGTGATATTCCCACATCGTCTAGCAATTCTATCTCATAAGAATTTGCTTCAAATTTTCTTAAAATCTTACATGGCCCTATCTTTTTCATCTTCAACTTATTATATGTTCCCCTTGGGAACCTTTCTTTTATTAGATGTGCTAAGACCAAATCTCCCACTTTGAACTAAAGCTCTCTTTTTTGATGATATTCTCCATGCTTTTACTCTCATTTGGAACTCTCCAACCACTCTTTAATATTCCTATGGAGCTCTTGCATCTCTGCTGCAAAGTCTTCCACTCCAGCACTCCTGAACTCATTCTTATCTAAGTCTCTCAACTCAGATACTCCTCTTAGTTGCATTCCATACATTATATGAAATGGGATCTATCCTGTGATCCTATTAGGTGAGTCATTATATTCAAATTCTTCTTGCGACAAAATCTGATCCCACTGACTATGATGTTCAACAACTAAACTCCTCAATAAGTCTCCCAAACTCTGATTTACTACCTCAGTCTATCCATTCGTCTGAGGGTGATATGATGAGATAAAATATAAAATCATCCCCAAAAATTTTCATAGCATCCTCCAGAAATGACCAACAAATTTGGTATCTCAATCTGAAACAATACTCTTCGGTAAACCATGAAGTTGAACAACTTGTTTGAAAAACATGTTTGCAATGTGTGTTGCATCACTAGTTTTTTGACATGGAATGAAATGTGTCATTTTTGAGAATCTATCAACTACCACGAATATGGAATCACAACCTCTCTATTTCCTTGGCAGTCCTAACACAAAATCCATCGTTACTACATCCCATGGCCTCTCTAGTACTGACAATGGTTGATACAACCTTGTATTTTTTCTTTTCCCCTTTGCGTGCTGGAAAATTATACATTTGTTGACAAATTTCTTGGCATTTTTCCTCATTCCTAGCCAATTATACAAAATATTCAGTTGCACAAATGCCTTTTCATGGCCAAAGTGTCCAGCCAATCCCCCACTATGCTTTTCCTTCAAAATGTTTTCTCTCATAGAACTCTTCGGGATACACGACTGATTTCCTTTGAATAACAATCCATCTTGGATCAAGTATTCAATCCATTAGATTCAGTCTCTCAGAAAAGGATTCTCACATGCCTCATAAGCATCTCTGAAATCTGAATCATCTCTGTACATGTCCTTAAGGCTATCAAAAACTAAGGTTTTCACACGAAACTCCTGTAGAATCAAAAATTTCCTGCTCAATGCATCAACAACCTTGTTAACATTTCTAGAAATGTGCTTTATAACAAAAGTAAAGTTCTGCATAAATTCAACCCATTTTGCATGCTTCTGGTTCAGCGTTTCCTGTCTAGTTATAAACTGTAAGGCATGGTTGTCTCTATACAAAATGAACTCTTTCAGAACCAGGTAGTGCCTTCATTCCTTCAACGCTTGTATGAATTCATTGTTACACGCCAAAATTACTCAACTGGATAAGTGTCGCATGTTCCTCTCAATTGTCGTAAGTGTCGCATCTTCCTTACAGCTTTTGCAAGTGTCGCAAGTTGTTCACAAGTGTCGCAAATGTTGTTCAAGCATACTGCCATAACAACGACACTAAGGAGGCACTTAAAACATCTCATACACTTGATTTGGAGAAGGGGAACTGGTTAACTTAAGTCAAAGAACTCTTATCACCTGAGAAGGGCTCTTAAACAAAGGTTTTGAGGGTGAGCGCTCCCCTACATCATCGTTAGGAGCACCAACACTCCCCTATAAGGCTTCAGGGAGCGTTATAACGCTTGTCTACCCCTATGAAGGAGTGTTATCCATATTTGGAGTGCTGGCACTCCCCTCAAGCTTCCCAGGGAGCGCTAAAACACTCTAATTCCCATTTTGAGGGAGCGCTGCCTAATCTGAGGCAATAGTTGGCCCGTTGAGGAGAATAAGGGGGGGACCTTTCAAGTTTATAAGGAAGTTGCATTCAAATTCTTGGTTCCATCAAGGGATCCCTAATCTAAGGAGGAAGTTCCTCAACTTGTTCTAAAGATAACTCAAGAGGTTAAGCTCCTCTTAACCTATATAAGCAAGCTCTATGATGGTGAAAAGGGAGAGAATTGCTAGCATCAAACCTATGATCTCATAGGGAACATACAATCAATCAAAGGATAAGTGATCAGTGAAGCTACTATCATCCAGGTTGTGGATCTTTTGAGCAAGGGTTAGACAAAGGGAGCTTGACGAAGCTATCGCATTCGCATCTACGATTGTAAGTACTGTTGTCGTTATTCTCATCAATATGACATGTTTGGCCTGTTTCTTTCTAGTTTGTGTTTGATCTCACATGAACCTATCATTGATAGATAGATTTGTTTTCAAGCTAACATCAATAGAGTAGGAAGCGGTTGTACTTTGTTTGTCTATAGGACTTAGCGAGGAGCGAGAGTTCGGAGCTCGATTTGGAGCATGCAGGGACAAACATCGATAAAAAGGTATTGTTTTTCTCCTTCTTTCTCTTTTTCTAGTTTGTATGGATTTGAAAGGAAGTCAGTTTCCATGTTAAGCACTTTCTGTCTTAGAGTAGGGTCTAGCTCTTTGAGGCAATCTACCTATCCGCAGGGAGATTTTCCTACAACAGAAACTGGCAACTCCACTGGGGAACAATCAGAAATTTCTTCGTTTTGTTTTTTATTCATAGACCTTGCCTTACACTTTCATTGTTTTCAGAACTTGTTCACCCCATTTATATGATTGCACTTGCTGATTGACTCTTTGTCCCATCACACTCAGCTTGTTTGTCGAAATTTGACTGAAATTTAAGGTTTTTTGGACATTTTTGTGAGTTTTGGGGCACCAGCGCTCCCCTTCCTTCTTAGAAGAGCACCAATGCTCCCTTAAGATACTGGAAAGAGATTTATAATTCTCTGGTGGCCCTTATACCAGAGCGCCAGCCCTTTTTTGCCCAAAATCCCTTCAAAAAATTGCATTTTTGGAGGTCCAAACCCTGTATTTTCACTTGCTGAGCTTCTTTGTGATTCAATGATGCTTCCTTTGACCTTTGAAATCCTTCATATTGAGAAGTAAACACCTTATTGTTCATATTTTATTCCCTTCTTCATTCTTTTTGAGTTTTTGCTGTCGATAACTTGAAATCGATCCGCTGCTTTCTTCTCTCCTATCCAACTAAGCGAGAACTCTAGTGAAGGACATTAGAAGTCTGTAACTCTTCTCATTTGGTTCTTTGAGGTCATTGGATCCAATCTCTTTCTCCTTCCTTTTGTGTTTTTGGTTTTCTTTCTCTTGTTTGATTGCAAAAGGGTGTGTTGTTTGTGCGAAATCTGTGTTTTCTTGTCTGAATCTCCTTGATCTGAAAGGGTAGTTGGCAGGAGAAATTTTTCATTGAATTGATCATCATTCGCATGAAAATGACAAAAGTACATCTTAATGATTAGTTTGCATATTAGTTTGCATTTCTGAAATTTTGTAGCATCATATTGGACTTGATTGAGAACAAAATTGATTGAGGGCATTCCTTATCAAGTGTTTGATAGTGAAAATGACTCTTCCTCTTTCCCTTAAATAGGTATTCATTGAAAAGAAATGATTTCTTATCATATTTCATGCATATTTTTGGGAATTGAGTCATCATTCCATTAGTTTCACTTTCGTACACCCTCTGAGTAAACAACAGCCATTAAAATCAACACTTAACTAAAATTTATCAGACTTTTCACATCTTTGTTAGCAAACCTACATTAGTTTAAGGTGTAGGGATTTGGAATAGGTTGAAAGGATAATTTTCCAAAGCTATAAAACAAACTTAGTATCTTGTGATAGGGAGAGTCAAATCCAATTCTCTTATTGGCTTGTTGGTATCCCCCTCTCACACAGGGTTTACGCACGAGGTCGCATTCGGGTGAGTTACAGAGATTATCCCTCCGTGGCCCAACTGTTTGTAGTGGTCGGATCATATACTGGGGGTCACTGGAAGGTAAATCCACAATTACTGAGTGGAAGCCTTTCAAGTTGATTTCAGACTTGTTATCCTACCCATATGTTCCGATTGGACTGTCGACTATACCCGCCCAGGGGATGACTACGAGTTGGTGACCTTAGCAGCCATAATCTTTAGGGTCTCACACAAGGTGACGGTGAAGGGAAGTCTCATTGTACCTAGAACAGACGTTGGTTAAACTCACTCGGGCTCCTTGGAGGGTAAATCCACAATTACTGCGTGGAAGCTTGCACCAAGGCATAAGTCCATTAAGCAGGTCGCCAATGTAACTGATCCACCTACTCTATCCCCACCCCTTCCTATTTTGATCTTGCGATGTTGGATTTCATCACCAACTTGCGGTTTCATCGTGGGAAGGTTTGTTTGATTGTTTGCTTCTTATATTCTTAGCGTGTGTTGTTTGTTTTACTTAGTGGACCTTAGGTCGAG
>ML789753.1:439848-460498 GCA_009831015.1 Picea engelmannii
TGATTATTAGTACATGCACGAGACTGTATGTACTAGCTACACATACATTTCTTGTACATATACACTAGTATGTATGAGTTTTCTTGACTTACTTACTGATAGTGTCGGTTAGTTGTTATGAATGTGTGAACCATGTTCTTGTTGTTTGTACCATAAGATACCTTAACTTCGGGATGAAGTTTCCTGAAGGGTGGGTGTATGTAACGACCCATGATTATTAATTATAATTAATAATCAAGGGTCGTTACAATTATGTCTATGCTATGAAAGCTCTTGTATCCACCCTTTTCTGTGTGATATCTTTCCCCCACGATGGAAGAATTGTGACTATTTATCAACTTTCATTCATCGGCCCCAACTGGGTTACCTCCCTAAGTGGTTCTTATATGCAGATAGTATCAACCCCGCCGCATGTCAATTATGTGGCGTTGTCTCCCATGACCTCAATTTTTGAAGATTTGGATCCGGTAGTTGACATGGTGATCTCTTCGGTAGTATTATTGGAGCCTGATCTCCTTACTCCTATCATGACCCTCGACATGTGTCCTTTCTTGAGTGATTATCTTCCATCCAGCAAAGATATCCTAGAGGCCATGACCACGTTTTATCCATTGACATGGTACCTTTCCATAGCATTATCCTCTTGGAAGCCATGATCCAGACGAAACCACGAGCATAGTTTCCCTTCTCTGTGGAAAGCTCGTTAAAAAATGAAACAGAGGTCATGAGCATAGTTTCTCTTCTCTGTGGCAATTTCATTAAAAAATGAAATAGAGGCTTTGAGCATAGTTTTCTTCTTTGTAGCAAGCTCATTAAAAAATGAAAAAACAATCTAGGGATCGAACCTGGAACCTTGAGCATAGTTATTTTCCTGTCTCAAGCTCGTTAAAAAATGAAACGATCACCTCTCCCTTCAATTTGAGTCTGTTGCCAGATCTCGTAGATGTCGAGTCGAGTCTTTCGTTAGGTCTCGTTTTTGAACCTTCATTTCATCCACCCGTATCCTTTTTCTCCATCTAGCATAGAAATTGGTGACAACCTTAAAGCCGGTGAATGAATTGAAGCTTGGGGAACATGTCTCCAGCCTTTGATGATCATTCTAGAGTTAAGCCACTAGCTTTCAAGCTGGGGGCATACCGAGCTTAGTCTTTGTTCTTTCTCGTGCTTGTAAATACATGAGAATGCATCTGGGTAGACTTTTATCTCTTTTTCGGACCTGTATGGATACATGAAAAAGGAACCCCCTAGAGTCATCTTTAAACCCTTTTCAGACTCTCTAAATATGAAAAGATTGTCGAGTGACCTTGCTTCCTTTCACACTCGTTAAAAAGTTTGAAAGGGCATCTTTCGAGTGATAGTTTATCTCTTTTTCGGTCTCATTAGACTACTGTACGAAAAAGGAACTGAGAGAGTTCTCTTTTAAGTGTTTTTCCAAACTCTATAATCCCGAAAAACCTTCAAGTTTTCTGTCTTTGGACTCGTTAAAACACACATCAATAGGCCCATACGAGATAGAACCCTTACTTTTTCCAGTTCGTTAAAAAAAGGAAGAGGAACTTACCGAAGGTGAGTTATATCGAGCATGTGTTACCCTCCTCGAGCTCATTAAATTAAAAAGAGGTACTCGTCTATCTGGATGGGGGAAAATTTGAAAGAAGCAAGCCAAGCAGTCTCTTGAGAACGTTGTCCAACAATTCTTAGAGTCGTCCTTGAACACGACACTTTGTCATTTGCACATATCATAATCCGTTGAACCTCTACACTAAGCCAATCCCTTGAGTTCCTTTCACTCCTTTGGGTCACCCTACGCAAGTCACAGTATCCACTGCATAGTTTTGGTCCATGTCATATTTCATTGTCGTGCCTCAGTGTTCAAGGGAAGTATCCGCCTAGAGAGTCAGCCATCCCAAATATCTTGCCTCAAAATCCGTGTTAGTCCATGTCCATTCTATCTACCAATTACATCTCTATGTCTGTTTCGTTTCGTTGATGGGGGATACATCAAGGCCCTCCCTCGACGAGTCTATTCCTATCGACTTCAACACATCATCCGGGAATCAGACTTAGAAACCAGTTAGTACTTTGGGACCTACATGCCTCAATGGTAGGCCTCCTCACATCCGACAGTAGGTTTACATCATTGACCTCTAATCAGATGATTCCATGGATGTTCGACCTTAGCTTATCTATTCACATTCGCTGGAATGTACTAAGGGTACCTTGGGAATCATTGACATTAATGGTGATTTCCCTCGCACTTGTTAACGGTTCACACCATTGACCAGTAATCAAGTGGTTTATGCCATGTTTGATGTCAAGACATCTATTCACATGGTTAGAATCGTGCCACATTGGGATTGGTAAGAAGACCCTGGGTTGAATAACCACTTTGATATATGCTTCGCCCAGGCTGTGAAGGAGTTTCTATTGGACAAAGAACACATACATTGTTACATAGATGCACTTTGTATTGGTCGTGGATATGCCTTGTCATCTCGTAGATCCATTGTGTATTCTTTGTGGCTACGATAAGTCCGAGTCATCAGAGCATATATCCACAGTGTATTTTCAATGGCTATACCTTTTTATCAATACAATTATGGATCCGCAGTGTATTTTTTGGTAGCCATATCTTGCAAGTCTTGATCACCCAAGCATAGGTATGCCTTCCTTGGGTTTTGAAACATGTCATGATATTTGTTGGATGTTTGTGTGCAACTTCCATCAGGTTCTCCGAGTCTATACCCTTGCTTGAATGTCTACAAAGAATTTCAGTTATCAGTTCGCATCTTCTAACTTCATACTTTGGGGGGCAATCTGTTACACGTCAAAATTACTCAACTGGATAAGTGTCGCATGTTCCTTTCAATTTTCGTAAGTGTTGAATCTTCCTTACAACTTTCACAAGTGTCGCAAGTTGTTCACAAGTGTCGCAAACGTTGTTCAAGCATACTGCCATAACGACGACACTAAGGAGGCACTTAAAACATCTCATACACTTGATTTGGAGAAGGGGAACTGATTAACTGAAGTCAAAGAACTCTTATCACCTGAGAAGGGCTCTTAAACAAAGGCTTTGAGGGTGAGTGCTCCCCTACATCATCCTTAGGAGCTCCAGCGCTCCCCTATAAGGCCCCAGGGAGTGTTATAACGCTTGTCTGCGCCTCTGAAGGAGCGCTATTCACCTTTGGAGCACTGGCGCTCCCCTCAAGCTTCCCAGATAGAGCTACAACGCTCTGATGCCCCTTTTGAAGGAGTGCTACCTAATCTGAGGTAGTATTTGGCCTATTGAGGAGAATATGGGGGGGATCTTTCAAGTTTAGAAGGCAGTTTCATTTCAATTCTTGGTTCCATCAAGGGATCCCTGATCTAAGGAGGAAGTTCCTCAACTTGTTCTAAAGATAACTCAAGAGGTTAAGCTCCTCTTAACCTATATAAGCAAGCTCTATGATGGTGAAAAGGGAGAGAATTGCTAGCATAAAACCTATGATCTCAAAGGGAACATACAGTCAGTCAAAGGAGAAGTGATCAGTGAAGCTACTATCATCCAGGTTGTGGATATTTTGAGCAAGGGTTAGACAAAGGGAACTTGACGAAGATGTTGCATTCGCATCTACGATTGTAAGTACTGATGTCGTTATTCTCATTAATATGACATGCTTGGCCTATTTCTTTCTAGTTTGTGTTTGATCTCACATGAACCTATCATTGATAGATAGATCTGTTTCCAAGCTAACATCAATAGAGTAGAAAGCGGTCATACTTTGTTTGTCTACAGGACTCAGCGAGGAGTGAGAGTTCGAATCTCGATTTGGAGCATGCAGGGACAAACATCGATAAAAAGGTATTGTTGTTCTCCTTCCTTCTCATGTGCTAGTTTGTATGGATTTGAAAGGAAGTCAGTGTCCACGTTAAGCACTTTCTGTCTTAGAGTAGGGTCTATCTCTTTGAGGCAATCTACCTGTCCACAGGGAGATTTTCCTACAACATGAATAAAAATATTTATCATACATGGAACAATTTATCTTGGCATCGTTCAACTTCTCACTGAAGTATGCAACTAGTTTATTATCTTGACTTGAGACTACTCCAATCGCAAACCCACTTGCGTCACATCTCACTTGAAATGTCTTACTAAAATCTATCATAACCAAAATTGGTTATCCAATTATCTTCTCCTTTAACAACTTCTAACTTTTCTTCGTGTCCTCTGTCCAATGAAGAGATTTATGTATTTTCTTGACTGTGTCCATCATTGGTGGACAAATTCCACTAAAATTCCTGATGAACTTCCTATAAAAACTGGTTAATCCATGGAAGCTTTTGACTTCAAAGATATTCCTTGGTGACAGACACTCTTTGATTTCTTTTACCTTCTCGGGATCCATCTTCAACTCGTTCAAAGAGATCACGAACCCCAAATCAATGAGTTTTTTCTTCATGAAAGACAATGTATTCAGATTTATCAACAACTTCTCTTGTTGTAACGTACTCATCAGTAGAGTTAAATATCTCAATTGTTCTTTCTCAGTCTTACTGAAGATTAGTATATCATCAATATACACAATCACAAACTTTCTAATGAAATATTTCAAGACTTCATTCATCAATCTCGTGAAAGTACTTGGCACATTCGTCAAACCAAAAATCATGACAAGCCCTTCATTCATCTCTAATGTCGTCTTCCATTCATCAGCTTCCCTCATTCTAATCTGATGATATCCGCTTTTCAAATCAATTTTTGAAAAAAACTTTGCTCCACTCAAACAATCCATCAAGTCATCTATCCTAGGTAAAGGAAATCTATACCTAATGGTGATTCTGTTTATATCCCTTGATTCTATACACATTCTCTATCCACCATCCTTATTTGGACTTAACACTATTGGCACAACGCATGAACTCAAGATTTCTCTGATCAACCCTTTGTCCATCAAATCCTAGACTTTCTTCTTAACTTCTTCGTTCTCTTGCTGCGTCAATCTGTACGTTGATTTGTTTGGTAAACTTTCTCCTTGTATAAGTTCGATGTGATGGCTTATACTTATGATGGGAGGCAACAAACAAGGTAAATCATCCACCACTATTTCAACTAAATTCTCCATCATTTCCTGAATTTCCTCACGTAGATCATCTATTGAGGTACTGGTCAAGATGACTCTAGGTTTCCTCACCACAACAAATTGCATTTCTTCTTCTTTCTTAACTTCATCTAGAAGTTCCTTCCCACTCATGAGAAGTATAGTATTGCTTGTTTCTTCTTTCACCTTCTTGTCTTCAATTGGCAGCAACATATGTGTTCTACCATTATTCTCCAAGGTGTATGTGTTCTTTATTCCATCATGATTAACATTCCTATCATATTTCCACGATCTACCCAACAAAATATGACAGAAATCCATGGGAATAACATCACATAAGATCTCATCTCTATATCCCCCTATGTTGAATTCAACTAAACATTTTTTAGTGATTGTTACCTGATGTCCCTTTTGAAACCACGAAACCTTGTATGGGCTTGGATGTGCAACTGTCTCCAATTCCAGTTTCTCCACCATCTCTGTGGATACTATATTATCCATGCTTCCACTGTCAGCAATTACCTTGCATACCCTCTCCTTGGTCTTGCAAGTAGTTATAAACAAATTGTTCCTCTGCACAAGATTCTCCACCTCTTTCTCTAGCTTCAAGAGATTTTCCCCCATCATTAAGGATCTTTTGCCTTCTACATCTTTTTCCTCAACATATCACCTTTGTGCTTCTAAAATGTGAGCTTTGCCTCCTCCACCTCTTTTTATATCGGGCATTTAAAATATTTGTGTCCTATCTTTCCATAGACAAAACACTTTATTTCACCACCTCTGCCTCTTCCTCTTCCTCTGGCTCGTGGAAAAGTGTCCTTGTCAGCATACTGTCCTCCTTGTGATCTTCCTCCCCTTTCTGGGTGGTTATGAGTTTTATTTTCTTCATCCTTGGGCTTCTGTACTCTATCCTGGGAAATTTTTTTGCCTCTTCTCTGACTTCTACCTCCGCCCCTTTGACCTTGCTTTCGGGCCAATTTCACTTCTTCCTTTGAAGCAATTTGATAAGCATCTTCCACATTCCTGATTGTCACCATGCTCAACTCATCTTGAATCGCATATCTCATGCCATTCATGTACCTGGTGACTTTTTCATCATCACTCTCGTGATGACCAGCTCTAATGTTGATTCTGTAAAATTCTTCAGTGTATTCCTTCACTTTCATCCCTTTCTGTCTAAAATTCTACATTCTTCGAAACAAATTAATTTGATAATCTGTAAGTATAAACATGGCTTTCAGCTTGGCTACCATCTTGTCCTAGCTTTTGATTCTTTGTTTTCCTTTACAACACCTGTTATCCTGTAGTTCATCCCATCACAGTGCTGCATGCCCTTTTAGTCTAGTGACTGTCTGCTTAACTTTCTTATCTTCATTGATATCCTCATAATCGAAGTATTTATCCAGAGCTCTAAACCAATCTAGCATCTCCTCAACGTCTAAGTTGCCTTCATACATCGGGATGTCCAATTTTTTTGTGGCTCCTATTCTTGCAACATATTTGAATAGATGTTCCTCTGTAGCATATTCGACTACAACTTCTTCTTCGGCTCCAGTCTCATTTTTTATTTCAGCCTCACTGATATCTCCAGTATCAAGTGTTCACCTCTATGTTCTCCATAGCATCCAATCAAGCATGAAGTTATCTCATTTCCCTTTCCACGGTTGGATCGAGCATGGGTCTCTCTTGACGTCTTCTCGGTGGCATTATTTCAATCTGTCCATGGAGAATTCAAATCACAATTGTCCTCTATCTTCTCTTCTAAAGAAAATAAAGTTGTTATCTCTGATACCACTTGACGCAACACCCCTTCCTTAGTAGGGTCTGCTTAACATCTAGGTCTTTGGATATTCCTATTCCCCTGAGCCAGAATGGCTCTTTAGTTCCCACTGGAACCTTCAATGCATATAATACCACAGGTACTTCTTAAAAGTTATGCTTGCACAAACAAGCACTAGGCGCAACCTCCACTCCACGTGACCACCCTATGTGACCACTGACTTAAACCGAAAAGATGTTTTGGATTTCACGTCTTCTTGATTTATATTGTGAGTCCTCTTGACTCCTTCGATTTCCAAAACCTTGAAAAGGGCTAACGGGTATTTAGCTCCTCCCTAATGCTTTCAACATATGACCTCTAGCCAAATCCCGAGGCCTTACTTTTGAAAGCGTCGGGATTTCACAACTTACGAGTTCATGATGCAAATTTTCTCCTTTTCCCGAAGTTCGAACTCACAACTTCCTCTCCATAGATCAACGACCCTAAAACTCTAGAGATATTACGGTCCAGATCCCATCGGGATTTCATGTATCGGGGATTCCTGAAAACATTTTCCTCCACACTTCCGACTTCCGAAATGCCAAAACTCTAATCTCCAATCAAGGGATCTCATTGAACCAGATCTAACGGCTTCTACCTCTCCTGAGCTTGTGAGTGTTGAAATACACTCAGTATTAACCTCCCTGCTGATCCACTAGGTCCAACGGTTGACATATATTTGTGCTTCTCCCTTTGAAAAAATCAACCGTCTGTTCAAGATCTCAAGGGATCCTAGCCAAATAACTTCGTGTCCTTACTCCTGAGCTTGGTTTCTATGAGGTGACCTCAACCCTCATCCTTCCTTTGAACTTTCCAAGTCTCTATCCCTCCTAAGCTTGATTCTGGCTACAAACTCAAGGATTCTGAGGGATTTTTTTCTGCACTCCTTGTGGCCTTCACAATAATCTTTGATTATCTGAAGTCTTCCAACTTTGCGTGTTCCTTGCAAAAAAAATTCTTCAACAAATCCCTTGGTTGGAAAGGTCTAAGACTTCAAACTTCCTATGCATGCCTTTCATGGCTCTGTGCTATACTTTCACTTCTGTTGGTATGAGAACAACGATATCCCTCCTAATATTTCTGAGATAAAAATCAGAATCTTGGCAATGCACTCCTTTCGAAACTTCACTGCACTCCTTGCAGGGATTCTCAGGAAGAGAAACAATTGAAACTCATACTCTCCCTCTCACAGACTTCATACATTCGACATGAAATCATACACATAAGGCATTGAAACAAATGCATAACAAATCATATAAGCAAACTATAAACATACCATTCAATAGATGTAAATAGTATTCATAACAACACCATGAAATTGAGTCAAAGAACTCTTATATTAACTCAAGTTATTTTGTACATGGATTCTATAGCAACAACTATCTACTTATACAACTTCTACGGTCTTTGTTCTTCTATGCTCTCTTGCTCTACAACTCTACTCTTACAAATTGAGAATAATGATCCAATACAATACATACGAGGGAGATTTCTCGAGTTTTCCCTCCTACAACCTCAAGCTATCTAATCGAATTAAATCCTACATCTACTTTACATTGATTACATTAAATGTATCCAACCGACAGATGAGAGAAACCTCTCAAGATCTGCGTTACAATTCCCAAAACATTTAAGAGAACTTATGTCTCTCTAGATATTACATTAATGTGCCATCCTTTTGAAATTCAAAATATCTTCAAAATGTGCATTGGTACATATCCAACTGTCCTCTTCTTGCGCTTGCTTGTGATGCTCCTGCATCAAACCGTCAATGAGAAGAGGGTGTTATATGGCCATCACAACCACTACCCTCAAATGCTCCAACACTCTTTCAATTCTAATAAGTAGATAGAGAAAAATTATTCTATACCTATTTCCTAAGAGAGACATGTATGCAACCATAATGTTGTTGTTTTCAACCAACAATCTCATGATCTCTAGGTCAACTTGGAAGTCATTCTCAAATGACCTAATGATCACTCTACCTCATCCCAAGTCCCCATATATGAAGGAGGTAAAAAATCTTCCTTGTCAACTTGGTCTATTTTACTGGAGAACTCTACTTCATCCCAAGTCCCCATATATGAAGGAGGGAAAACATCTTCCTTGTCAACTTGGTCTATTTTATTGTCTAAACCATTTATATCAAATGGACACATTTCTTGTTTGACTCCTTCATTGTCTCCATCCTTTCCTTCAGTATTATCATCATGACTACACAAGGGAAGGTCTTCACCTTGTCCTCAAGGTTTTTTAGTCACCTTCTGCAACATTACAATTTGATGCCGACATGTATGCACTAGCGCTTCCTTACCCATTGTCCTACGTTTTGGACAAGAGATTACCTAAACTATAATCAATGAGGATTTAAAGAGGATGGATTATTTCCATTACACATTACATCATTATGACAAATGAATCCCCCTCTATCAACCTTTCACTAATTTGAGAACCTTTGTCGATGCCCTAGGCTCCACTACTTACCTCTACGAATTGAGCCATTTCTAGATTTCAACAATGAAAGGATGGTGGTAGGTAGCTACCAAGGCCACCTTAACCAACTATGTCAATTATGTATTCAAAATCCATTATAGGATTCAATCTAGAAAAATTTTGGTAGATTTGAGCCATATCTCACTAGACCAAATCCTCGGCCTTGGTGGTGACTTCTTTCACCTTTCTTGATTAACTTTGGATGGATTCAACTCACTAATGCATGGGTGGTGACTTCTTTCACCTTTCTTGACTAACTTTGGATGGATTCAACTCACTAATGCACCAACTTCTCCAAAGTGAGAGGTATTGTTTCACCTTTGGGAACCTTCTTGCATGACTCCCATCATAGTCTTCATGAGGGAGGTCAAAGGGGAATTTTTCACCCTTTGAGTATTCCATTTCTCTTCTTTCATACATAGTCACTTTTCAAAGTGGTTGTTTCTTTAGTATTCAATCCTACTCCCTGAAAAAAAAGAAGGAACTTATTATTTTTGTGTGAAAAACTTGATTGGTTTCATACTGCACTAAGTTAAAGAACTTGCTTTGTCCAATCTCAAGTCACTTTGTGGTCACTTACCAAACTTGTTCCAAAACCTTTTTTTTTTTCCAAGACTGTCAAGATGAAGTGAAGAGTGGCAACACAATTATGAAAACCTGTCATGGTATTGAAAATTGTGAAGAGAACCAAAACTATCTCAAAATCAAATCTAATATCACTTATCATGGATCTATAGTCTCATGACTTTTTCTTTGCAAAGTTAAGTTTCTTACAATTCTATTTTGGTACTTGAGGTCATGTAGCACTTCCTTGCCTCAACCACCCGGGTATAGCTAGCATGTTCCTACTACAACCGACAAACTATGGTTATTCACTTAAGGTATGTCCATAAATTCACCATAAGCTATAATATGTCAAATGCAACTAAGTCCTACTAAATCAAGTTCATTCAACAGTAGGCACACATTCAACCACAACATTTAAAACATCCCAACAATACTTATACTTATCCAATTGTTCAATATTTAGTCAACACAATACATTACAAGGAATATAACATTTGTATTCGAAGTAAATAAAATACAACACACATATATAGACAACATCCAAGGTGAATGCTTTAACTTTATTTTATATGGAGAATGTTTTAAATATACAACAAGTGAGTTGTAACCTTCTACATGCAAGTCATTTATAGCTATGGAAATACTACATTTCATACCTGTTGTATTTCCATTTTATAGAAAGGGACTTCCAATATCAACTGACATATGAATGTCATCTGCAATACAGTAGTTGAAGCACCTCATGACTCTGCCTAGAGAATATCGGTGTATTCGTGTATCCCAATACCTCAAGCCATTGTTTTCAACAAATAAATCACTTAGAGAAGAGAAGAGAAGAGAAAGAAACAAGTTTCTTAGAGTCGAACAATTAGTGTTGTGTTAGCATTTCCATCATCAAAGGGATGGGCCACCCACACTGCACATAGTACTCATGAATCATCACCCTACAAGTAAAGTAACCACAAAACCCAACGAATCCACTTTAGAACAAGCAAGGCCATCAAGTAATGCTAGTTCTGGAGTAATGGAGGATGCTAATGTATTAACCTTGAAACTTAAACACCAAAGCTTGCTGCCAGATTAGCACAGTTGTAGGCCCAGATTGTGCTTTAAGGACCATTTTTGGAATGTGGGAAGGTTTTTTTCCTTTTTTCTCTGTAATAGAAACATTTGGGAAGAGGGCATAAACAAAGCAATTTAAATTTAATTTGTTGCATCTGTGGGCCATCAAGGTCGCCAGGGCCTTCACCTAATTTTTAATGCATTATTCTTTTACAGAAGCTCTCGGGGATATCCTTTCAATAATACCTTGAACTCGGTGCTAGACCACAACCTGACATACTATGAGAAGTTTGAATGTTGGCATACAATAGAGAAATAAAAACATGGAAAACACAAAAGAAAAAATATGAGACCTTGGGTGATTCATATGAACTTGCTCTAATTTTGATGGTGTCTTTTATGAACAAAAACTTCATTTTTTTTTAAATGTACATTGTTGCCACAATCATTGTGCACATATTACATACCTTCTATGCAATATCCAAAGATACATAACTAAGCCTTTGAGAGAAGAAACAACAACAACAACAATATATATATATATATATATATATATATATATATATGAAAGATAAATCTTCTTGGCACACAAACTATCGACAAATTGAAAATGTGTGTACAAAACAATAGGAAATGTTTGTTTTTTATTTTTTTTAAATACCAATAGGTTTTTCATCTTGAGACGTCCCCCTCATCAATCTTGTGACATCCCCCTCACCAGTCCGTGATGTGGCATGTCTAACTCAATGGACGTTTATTTCACGATAGCGTAAACGTCAGAGATATAGGCCCCTCGTTGGCCTTACGATGTCCCCTGTGGCATCATAGGTGACACATTCTGGCATCGTGGTTGTGACGTCCATAGTGATCTTGGACAGTAAAAGTAGAGATGGCATGTGTCTTCTAGAAATGTCTCACAAGAGATGATATATTTTTTGTCGATACAATGACTTCATGTTAAACGACATTTGAGGGGGTCCGATGTTTATGGTTCTCTTGAAAATAAAAATTTTCAATTGCTACGAACACACGATCAGAAAATGACTCAAATGCACTAGTTATGGTTATGTTAGGTCCTCATTCTTTTGGTTTGTCTTGAGGGATAAAAACAATTATAAGCATGAAGATTATCTTACCAAACACACTTCACATGAAATCTATGCATGATTCTCATTTGGTATGCCAGTTTCCTTTGAACTCCCTCCATCAATTCTATGATAGTAGTGCAATATATCATGATATAATTAAAGCATGGTTGGAGAGATCTTACTCGGATCGATTCCCCATGAATTGTCACTGTGAAAATTTTAGTATGGTGAATAACATTTTTGATGTTTTAATTTTTCCTACTTTTAATATGTTATTATTCCAAGTGTTGTTACTGATTTTTTATCTTGAACATATGTTTACATGCTTGGGATTAATTGGATGGCTACATTGGCATTATGAATTTACATAGTTCATTTTTCATCGATTGTAGCGTAGGATAAAAGTAGGGTAGAATAGATTAATATATTTTCTTTGCATAGTTTAACTTTTCTTTCTAGTTTTTAATTACTTTTCTATAATGATCCCATTTTTATATTACCCTGCCTTGTAGTTAGAGGTGACCTTATGAGATTATTCCATCCTGAACAGAGGAGTAAAATGAGGATAATAGTGAGATCAAGTAATTTGGAGGAGTTATATGGGGCCCAGGATAGCCCATTCACCATCTTTCATAATCATGATCATTCCCTCAGAGTTCTCTCTTGGTTCCGTGACATTTCGATGATTTCCATCATTTTGAGTTATTACTGGGAATGTTTTAATTAATTACACTTAAGGTGCTATTTGGAGATTATTTCTTGGAGAAAAACCTTAGTGTAATAGTTTTTTGGAACAAAGGAAAATCTATTTACAAGATAGGATGATGAAAAACCACTTTTAGTGGTCGGAGAAGTCATAAAGGTGAATTAATCACTTTTTGAAGTAAAAAAGTTCATTAAATTAATAAAGTGATTTTATGAGAAAATATTAAAGATGAATTAAAATTCACTTAAATGTAAAAAGGTGAAAAGGGGTATAAAAGAGAGATAGGGGATCATATTCTCTCATTACGTTGATCAACATTTCGCTTGTATCTTGAGCTCAAGAAACTTGAGTGTTTTGAAGGTTTTGAGAGAACAAACCCTATAGATCAACACGACGATGAAAGATTCATTTGCTCTTGATCCAAGATTGTTCAATGTTGAGAAATATTCAACCTCACCCTTCTATTCCAGTTCAGATTCATTTCTTACATCACTTGTGAAGAAGGGGCACAACTATTGGAGGATTTATGAAGAGAGGGGTGCACTATCCAATCGAGGGTTCAATTTGGTTTCTGGGAAGGATATCTTGAGGATATCTGAGTGGGATTGTCATTGGATCACCTAAGGAAACATTTCTTGGCACTTTGTGGGTTTCTAACACTCATATATGTTTATTATCAGAGCTGGGTGAATTATTGGCCAAGGAAGGTGCAACCTTAGTCAAGGGTTTCTTCTATTTGCATCAGATATTGCATATTGTTGTGTGGTTGAGTTCTACACCTATTGGGAAAATTATTTGTGAGGAGATTGGACATTTCATTTTTGGATCGAGCCTCATCTTAAGACAGGGAGAATTCATATCAAGAAAAGCACATATCTTGTCATTGGGGCCATCCTTTGCAGAATAAATTACACATTTTTGGAGCAGTTGTTAGAGGGTTTCTATTGGGATATTATTTGTTTTCCTTTGGCTGCATTTTGTAGGTATTTTACAGCCATATATCAGTTGTAGAAAATACATTTCATATTTGGAAATGATCGTGTGTTGGAAAACCAAATGCATATTAAATAAAGAAAACATTCGAGGTATTATCTTATGGTTTTTAATAGCTATTAGTTTCTGATTTATTTGGTTATCATTGCATGTGTTTTCCTTATGTATTACATGAAGAAATATGGGCCTATATACATCAAAAAATACACTTAAATGAATGCCACAACCATTGCACACAAAGTGTTTGACAAAATGTTTCAATCATCCAACAAACATAAAACATAACAACCATCAATTATATATAGTATACCACAATTAGGCAGTTATAAGGAGGTAGAAATTATTTCAAATGAAATTATAACACATTAGAAAATCTCATCAATGTTGGGACAACAAAAAGAAAGAATCTTCTAAGGGAAATTGAACATATCGTCAAATTGTTTGACGAAAGATATCAGACACATAGATCTGATTTTTTATATCATGTTTGGTTGGGGATATTACATTGGTATCAGAGAGAATATTCCTCCCAGCCTGAGGGGTATTCAATAAGGAGAAATTTTTCTGATTTTATGTTGAGCAAGTGGTACTTATTTTTCAGTGGTCTAAGAGGATGGATATCCCAGAAAAGCTTCGGGTAAAAATTGTGCAAGACATACATGAGTGGATGTTAGAGCTAAATAAGAATAGAGCATGGAGTAAATAGTGGGAAGAAAAAAGTAATTAGAGGTCAAAAGAAAAACTTGCTGAAATCTAGAGGTGCAAGGCTCAAAGATGGGAAAATGAAGATGAAAGTAGAGCCAAAGCAGCCAAGAAAGTGGTTACATCACCAAAAATTAGTGGATTGAAAGGGGTGTAGATCGAGCCTACACCCATCCAGGATGAATATTTACATGTTGAGGATGACAAGTTAGCAACATGGGATGCACCATCAGAGAAAAATGGCATTAGCACATGTGATGGTCACGAGGATAGCACATAAAATCATGAGGTCGAGGAAACATCTACACCTTGTGATGAGGTTCAAGATGAATTGGATGTTGATACACCTAAGGATTATGGAGCATTGACACATGGTGATTCACCTATGTAATTGGGACTCACCTTAGAGGATGTGCATATGGGTGATGAAAATAATGGCACAATGGATGTTGAGAAGAGTAACATAGCCAGTCTTGGGGAGTGCATTGATGAGGATTCCATAATTTACCTTAGTAGCAAGAATTATGAAGTATCACTTCAGCACCATAGAGGTGTTGATTCACATGAGTCACAATACTTGACATGATAGGTGAAGGTTAGAGAGGATATGATCATGGTGAACATGAGGCATATTGATGATACACACGCATTGGTGGAAATATATTGTTGGAGAGCCACAATGAAACATGATAGTTCAAGTAGAGAGTTTTCCATTGAGGACTTTTAGACACTTAGAGAGAGAGAGAGAGAGAGAGAGAGAGTGATGAATAACAACTACCAACATATCCTTATGGATAGATATTACCTTTTGGATATTGGTGGGATGTACCCTGGGGAATTGGAGGAGAAGGAAAATGAGGTGGATCAACTCACTCATGAGTTGGTGAGAACACGAGCACACAGATAGCCCTTCAAGAATCAAAGTCTAGATTAGATATTCTCCTTGAGAAGTATAGTCAGGTATCCGCTACATCCATCTCAGTAGAGAGTCAGTCATAGTATTCATGTATGTCACTAGAGGATGTTGGTGGCATGGATGGTTTGCATGAATTTGTGGAGAGATATGAACCAAAGGATTTTGATTATGCACATGTTTCGTAGTATCAGGATCAAGAGATGATGCTTTTGGAGAGCCCATTGAAGGCTCAATTCATGATCACTACTGAGAAAGTTGAGCATATACCTTATGGACTAGCCAATAGGGAAGTATATGCATATAGGGATTGTGGAGATAGATATATTACAGATGAGGACACATCCATTTGGGATCTAGGTTCAGTTGATGGTAGTGTAGTGATTTATACGGTGACACATACATGATACATAATGATATGTAGTGGTATACAAAAATATAAAATGGTTTGTAATGGTATGAAGTGTAATGATAATTGATTTTATTTGGAGATCTCTTGGAGCCTTTGGGGGTTTGGAGTAAACCCTAGTGTAGATTGGTTTCGGTGGTGAGAGATCCACCCTAGATAATCTGATTTCTATGGTGAAATATTCCACCCTAGAAAAATAGAGGGAGAATCATTCAGGTTCTTCATTGGATTCATTCAGTTAAAGTAGCTATTCAAATCTTGCAGAGTTTTATGGATTAGAGAAGATCATTCCATCGTTTGCATAGTTGTGAGGATGAGTTCTATTGTTCAGAGGGACATTTTTCTTTTGTGTAGGCCATAAATCCTTGTACATGCTACATTTCTCAATAATAAGACCATATTTTATTGTTAGGAGGTTGTGGGGGCATGTAGCAGCCATTTTTTTCATTTTTGGCATCTTGGGGAGTTGGGAAAAGACCAATATAGTCCATAACAACAACTACAACATTATATGTCTCTTATCTTCTCAGATCCATACCATTTTTGGCTTCCATATTTACTAAATATTATAACTAAAACCACTATCATGAATCATCCCTTGCAAAGGTGTCTCACTAAAGTCTAAGTCTTCAAAACCACTGATAGCCTCGAACTGGGTATTAGAAAACAAAGTTTATCTTACCATATAGAGTAAGTCTCAACTTCCCCTCTACTGACATCCAAAAAATAAACAAGACTAATAATTTTCACAACTCTGTCAATCATTATCATAATCACATAAATAAATCTATCACTTAGATGAATGCCTAAATCCCACCACCAAGTTGGAATTCTACCACTGCCAAGGCCCACTAACTATTGTTGCGCTACCCTAATAAATATTGGAATACAGTTGAGCCTCATTTGTAATATTTGTATACAATCAACTGATGGAAACCATATACTAGGAATCAACTCCATGCATGCCAATATGTCATGATCCTTCCAAACCACATATGGAAACCTACTACCCGTACTCCTGATAATGTACTCTAACAATGCCTAGAGTCTAGACACCTTCCTATAAAGTAGATCTGCCATATGTGGTAACTCATGCTCATACAGGGCCCCAAAAATTCCTACCGAAGGGGTATCATGCATAAACCTCATGATAATATCCTTAAATGTGGCCTCAATGGCAAAATATGTGTCACCTATATAGTATATCATGTCAACCCTCAATATATCCCTATCATCCTATGCACTAAACATGTGCCCTAAATAAGAACTCTCTATCTTGTCTATAATTACCCATGTTTCATCCAAGTGTCTCGTGAAATCCTCCCATGTCCTATTGTATATACCGAGAGAATCAAAGAACATAAAAAAAAACCCTTTGTAGTTGTAGGAAAATATGGTAAGTGGTAGATGCATTGGTCAATCCCAAGGGCATGACCAAAAAATCATAAGGATACCTAAGAATAGTCTTCTAGTTATCCTTCTCACTGAACCAACCCTAGTGATATTCCAATTGAATATCAATATTCAAGGAGTGTACATGTCCATGGAACTAATCCCTATGTGCTAATGGACTATATAAATAGTCACCCAAGCTCCACACTACTCCCATACCATCGCATGCCTCCAAAGGAATCTCCTCACATATATGGTTAACCATACTCCCTCCACAATTAAAAACACTAGTGTTGCTAATAGTACAACCTCCAGAGTCCACTTACTACTACAAAAGAGTGGATCCTCCTCCTCTGGGCCATCCATTATCCTTCAAGTGAGAGTATGAATCTTCCTTGGACTCCATTGTCTCCCACTGTGTATCATTGTACTCCTCTCCATAACATATTTAGTCCTTGAGGCCACATTTGAGGAGATGATCATGAGGTTGATGCATGATACCCCTTTGGTAGGAATTTCTGAGGACTTGTATGAGCATGAGTTACCACATATGGAAGAACTACTTTACATGAAGGTGTCTAGACTCCAGGAGTTTTTATATTAGATTATCAAGAGTATGGGTAGTTGGTTTCCCTATGTGGTTTGGTAGGAGCATGAAATATTAGCATGCATGGAGTTGATTCCTAGTATTTGGTTTCCATTAGTTAATTGCATACAAATATTAGAGATGAGGCTCAGTTGGATTCTAATAGTTATTAGTGTAGCAAAACAAAATTAAACATGCCTTGGGAGTGGTGGAATTTCAACTTGGTTGTCGGATCTGAGAATTCATCTGAGTGATAGATTGATTCAGGTGATGATGATGATGATGATCAATAGAGTTGTGAAAGTGATTAGTCTGCTTGATTTTATGGATGTCAGTAGAGGGGAATTTAACACTTACTCTATATGGAATGATAAACTTTCTTTTCTGATACCCAAGATCAAGGCTGACAATGGTTTTGAAGACTTAGACTTCACTGAGACACCTTTGTAGGGGATGATTCAAGATAATGGTTTTAGTCCCTTCAGGGATTTCAACTTGGGGTTCCAAGAGAGGATCATGTAGACTGGGAACATTGGTATGATAGGGGATGATCATAGTGGTGCAATGGTAGCATGGTGGTTCCTCCCTAGGATTAGTTTGGGACCCTTAGATTACATTTTTTGATAGTTTATCTATTGTTAGACATGAGAGAGTTGGTTCTGATTTTTAGGGGTTTACTCCTATGATTTCAGGGGTGGACAATTGGGAAACCGGTATAGATGGAAGAGTGAGTCATTACTTTTAGGAGCTTATACATATGGATCATTGGATTGGTGTCTTAGGTGGGATATTCTATGAGGGGTGGACCGAATATTTATATGATCTATTCTCTCTATTGATCGATGGTATTCATGACGCCTCTTGTGTGAGTACATTGTAGGAAAATATTGTGGGAGGTAGGTGCTCCACATATTTCATATTGGTTTGGGACCTGGGGATCACTCTCAGTTTCATTTTGGTTCTTCTTTCTGATCATAGGATTTTGATAGAATTTCTAGAGGAAAAGCAAACTTTGGGAAGGGAGGACTGTAATGTTCCCATTTTTGGATTCCCTTTCCTTCTAGTTAGAGATGACCTTATGATATTATGTCATCTTGACCAGTGGAGTAAAATGAGGATAACAGTGATCTCGGGTAATTTGGAGGAGTTATATGGGGCCCAGACTATCCCATTCACCATATTTCATCATCATGATCATTTTTTCATAGTTCACTCTTGGTTTTATGGAATTCCGATGATTTTCATAATTGTGGGTTATTATTGAGCATATTTTAATTAATTACAGTTAGGGTACTATTTAGAGCTTCTTTCTTGGAGAAATACCTTAGTGTAATAGCTCATTGGAACTAGGGAAAATATCTATAGGACAGGATGATGAAAAGTGAATTTCAATGGACGAAGAAGTCATAAAGGTGAATTAATCACTTTTTGAAGTAAAAAGGTTCATTAAATTAATAAAGTGATTTTACGAGAAAACATTAATGATGAATTAAAAGTCACTTGAAGGAAAAAAGGTGAAAAGGGGTATTACTGTGTGTTGGAAAACGAAATGCATATTAAATAAAGCAAGGATTCAAGGTATTATCTTATGGTTTTTAATAGCTATTGGTTTCTGATTTATTTGGTTATCATTGCATGTGTTTTCCTTCTTGTATTACATGAAGATATGTGGGCCAAAATGCATCAGAAAATACACTTAAATGAATTATACAACCATTGCACACAAAGTGTTTGACAAAATGTTTCAATTAGCCAACACACATAAAACATAACAACCATCAATTGTATATAGTAGTCCACAATTAGGGATTTATCAGGAGGTAGAAATTATTTCAAATGACATGATAACACATAAGAAAACCTCATCAAAGTCAAGACAATAAGAAGAATAATTTTTCTAAGGGAAATTGAACATACCATCAAAGTGTTTGACGAAATATATCAACTACATAGATTTGATTTTTATATCAGATTTGGTTGGGGATCTTACATTTTCTATTTGCATTCTCTTTTCGTTACTATTGACTGAACAATAAATGAGTTTCTAGGTAAGGGTGGAGAGAAATTAATGACTTACACATTAATTTTCCCTTTATTGGATTTTTCAATTTCATTTTGATATGGGAAAAATTTACTTTATCTCATCCTCAAAAAAAAATTGTGTTGAATAATTTTTGAATAATTGATTTTGGGTCACTCATTAAGGTTACATTATTGAGAAATATTGTTTTTATCATGGATGATAACATTACACTTATCTCATGTTTAATCTATTCAAAACTCTTGGGAGTTGTAAGTGCATTCATGGAATATGTCATCACAACTTCTAAGATTCTAATTTCGAATCTTCATCATTTATTTTTCATCCATGATAGTAATTTTCAAGATGTAAATTCCTTTGGGGGGTTGTAACTCATCAATCTATTGGGCCCCACTCTTCAACACTCTTTTAACTTAGAATCATTTTATTCATAATCATAAAAGATAAGCATGTTTGGGTCATGCTAATAGATCATCTATTTTGATCTATCTTACTCATGGGCTTGCTGATTTTTTTTATCTGGATTATATGTCTCATTGTTTTTAACAAGAAACCTATCTAGTGGAGATAAAAACTACACTCTTTTTTTCCATTTTGTTTTCTCTACACTCTATGCAACATGTGTAATCTTGAGGAAGTGGAATTTATGGTCTCTCTACTGTAACGACCCTAATTAAATAAATGTTTAAAGATCATAAAGTAAAATTAATTAAGGAAAGCAATTATGGTTAACCAAGTAATAATTTAATTATAGATCACATTTAAAGACCTGAGAAATATAATTTAAAGGATCAATGA
>ML789753.1:488774-585882 GCA_009831015.1 Picea engelmannii
ATTGCTACATTTTCATGATGATTTCCTCTTGCCTCTCACAAGGATGAAGATGATCATACAATGTTTCACATAATTTTCGTCAATTATCAGAGGAAAAACATACTTTGGGGTGTAATGTTGATCATTTTTTAATCACAATTTTATGACTAATGTTTGTTGGTGGATTGGTATCTTTACAAGATAGAAGAAATTGAATTCTTATGGTGTTTTTCACTTAATTTGATTTATTATGACTTTAGGAACAAGACATCATGTCTATGGATTCACATTTAACAAGAATCAACTACACTAAGTCTCATGTTGAAGGGAATAGTGAGGGATATCATATAGTGTTGATCTCTCGGGAAGAAGGCTATGACAATTGATTGAATGAACAACATATGAATACCTAATGACAACATGACATTTTCATAAGTTTTATGACAACCCACTTAGTTTAAGCTTGTGTTAGCTTAGCATGCTTTACCTTGGATTCATGTTAATTTTGGTCTTTTCTTTTATTTTTAGTTAATTTTAATTTCACTAAGTCAGTCATTCAAGATGAGGATTTCTTACCAAACTGTTTAAGAGCTGATCACACCATTATCTTTTGTATGCAATATGGGAAAATGGCTTGTGCAATCAACAACTTTGAATCTTTTCTCTTGAAATGAAGGTGTTATCACTCCAGGAAACTCTCTTAGGTTGTAAGTCAGAGATGTCGGGTAAATCAATATTTTTGGAAACTATTTTCTCAAATATAGGTGTGGGTTTTGGATAAAGATGAATATCTTAAACTCTGGATTGTATTCTCAAGACAGTCTTAACTATAATCATGCAACACAAGGCCTTCAAGAGCTATTGTTAGATAGGTTTGTATATCAAATGGATAAGAAAACTAATCAACTAACCAAAACATACATAAAACCATATATATGATGGGTCAACAAACTAGCCAAGGATGCTTGTGATTCTTTCTTAACAATCAAAAGTAAGATGACAGTTACCATAGGATCATTAAACAGAGACAAAATAACTAATTCCACTCATAAGCATAGAGAGAGATGAAAGAAGGTCTGACAGTAACAAATGAAAGAAGCTTGTTGGTTGATATATTAAGGAAAGTGTCTTTCATACAAAACAGTAGCATATAGAACTCAAAATCGAACCTTTAGTTCATCTTATATCTTTAGCTTTATAGCTTTACCATATAGTTTTGAGATCCAAAAAGCATGGGTCAGATATGCTAAAGATAGAAAGTCAAAATTCAGTTTGCAAAAGATAGGGAATGATCCCCCAAATGAGGTCAATCCTATATTTCATGGTCTTCATATCTTGTAGAGACATTTTGTAGTGCAGAATAGCCTTCCAAGGCTGAATGATGACTCTTTCAAGAGATACAATTCGAATTTGTTGAGATGTGCAAAAAATCCAATCTGTTTCCACCAAAATAGGTGCCAAAATCAACTTGGCTACCCTTTCTAATCCTTATGTACCAAAAATGGATCTTGAAATGAAATATATAATTCATCATCCATCCATCATGAGTGTTTTCAAATGATTTGGATCAAAAAAACCTCAATCTATGCAAAAATTCGATCATTCTGGCAGTGATAGGCTTTCGGTGGTTAACATAGAAGACTTTTGGGTGATTTAACTATTGAAAGCTCTACTTTTGGTGGTTAATGAACAGTTGTCCTGTTCGCCTAAACCACCAAAAACTTGGCTTGATAAAACTTCACAATTTACAAAAATGTATTACCTTGCTAGTTTGTTGAAGGTTTTAGAGTGCCTTTGGTGATGTTCCTTCTCCTTTTACAGGGCTGGAAACCTCAATAAGCTATGTAGGAGGCTCTGTTTTCTTCTCTATTGAAGTAGCCAATTCTGCTAGGGTTTGTAACCTTGAATGATCCTGAGCTGGAGGTCGGGATTCTTTTATATTTAGCCTCAGAAGTGTAAGTTGCCTGTACAGCTTCATGTTCTCTCTTCATGGTTGTTCCATCATCAAAAACATAGCATGAAACTTTATCAACAGGATAATCCACAACAAGGATAGACATGACAGTATTTGTTGTGACAAGAGGAGGCTCCTTCAGAGTGTCCACTGTACTGATAAAAATATCAACACCAGCCAACTGAAATGGCTCTCCTTTTTTGTCAAAACTCAAAGCAAGCCTGTCAAGATAGGTTTCTCGGTTAATGGGCATCCATTTAGGAAACTGGTCAAGAATCCATAACAAGGACATAACCAACCTCCATAATCTCCAGCATTGGGCAAAGGAACACAACCAAGGTGGGCACAAACACCAACTATAACAAGCCACTTTGGATTTAAAACCCTTGTTGAATCTTCCTGAGTATAACGCAAAGAATTAACATTTACATTGTTTTCCAACTAGATGTCATCTTCTATGCGTCTCTTAATAAAAATAGGCTTTCCACACCACTTGACTGTAACAGTACTCTTGGCCTCAAAGCTGGATAGATCCACTTCAAGAGATGTCATTTTAAGAAAATCCTTACTTGCAGACATGCTTAAAATAAATTTCAGAACCATCAACCAGATAAAAGAGGCATACACAAATCTTCCACCTATCAAGATAAAATAGGTGAATGCTCTCTTACTAGGATCCCTAGGGGTAAAAAGCTCATGATTAGATTCATCATACTCTATTTATAAATAGATATGCAAGGTCCATAGACTAGGCTTCATCTACCAATGTTGCAGTTGTCGTTAGATCTCCTGCATGTTTAAGTATTTTACCCTTCACCAAGTAAAGATCAATGACAGTTGGGGTCTATGCTATAGCCTC
Organism: Picea engelmannii; assembly: GCA_009831015.1. NCBI lineage: Eukaryota > Viridiplantae > Streptophyta > Pinopsida > Pinales > Pinaceae > Picea > Picea engelmannii. The sequence continues at coordinate 491,567 of ML789753.1, forward strand.
ATCGATCTTGGCAAGAGCTAGATCATGTTGCCCTTTGATGTCATAATGTTTGGAAAGCAAAAAGAGAGTCCACAAAAGTGTTGATGGTGGCTCTTTCTGAGACTTTCCAGAAAAGCCTCCATTATTCTGAAGAGATGCTTCAATTTCAAGAATTAATTCCTCCAATATGTCTGCCTTACCTGGATGATCATATAAAGGACGTAGGTATGAGAACAGAGAGGGAACTCCCTCAGTAAGAAAGGGTCTAATATAGTTGTCTACTACCTTCCGAAAGTCTTCATTCTCCATAAAGTCAAGAGGTATGTGCTTGGCAGCTGCAGACCACGGATATTCCTCTTGAAGAGATTTGTACAAAGAAGTCAACTTATCAACACGCTCTGGTGAATGCTTCCCACCCTCTACTGATAGACCTAGACACTTTTGAAGTGCTTCATGATACCTATAATTTTCAGAGTTTGCAGTAAGTAGGGACCGATATGTTGCCTCATCTTCTGTAAAAACGACCAAGCTTAAGCAATAAAGAAGCAAGTTGTTCCTTAAAAGCCAACTTGTCGACTATTTTGGTCGCCTTCTTATTAAGTTCCTCTAGTTCTCTTTCTAGAGCTCCACATTCCTCAAGAAGAGAGATCTTGTATAGAAGTATTTCAGTATGTTCATAGTGTTCATTATAGGGAGGATAGTCCTCTTCTAGTGTCCCCTTGCATGCTTCCAAAATTTCTATAGATTTTCTTGGATCCGAATTCAAATGATGTGCAACAGCAAATCCGATCCAATTCATACGGTGATTAGACTTCAAAGTTAACAGTTGTTGTCTTTTTTCCACAAATCCTAAAAAGTTTTTCATTTGTGCCTGTAGAAGAGACAAGTCATGAAGAATTTCAATATTTTCTGGATCAATCTTAAGAGCATTTCTATACCATTTGATTGCTTCCCTGTACTCCCTATCTGAATGGTACAAAAGACCATAAACATGCCAACAGACATGACTTTTCAAATCATTCTTTAAGCCCTGTTGAATGAGCTCATAAGCTTCTGTCTTATGGTCCATGCAATTTAATATCAAATCCTTCATTAAGCTGGGCACATAAGCATCTGCGTGTTTATTTAAAACCTGTAACTTATAGCTTGATGTTTGAGCCACCGCAACACATCTTTTCCTCGACATAGCACTTCAATTATTTTTTGATTTAGCTTTCCGCAGGCACCTGCATGTCGACTTGGCATGCTGGTGAAAATGAGACTCTCACTTATTTGCAAAGTTGACACCTGAGTATGTATTTGCCAAACTTTGCATGATAAACTTACAGGATTTGATAATCGAAACCTGTTGATGAAGCAAATAACATAGGAGTTCAACACTCAGTGCTGAGTTTTGGTGTCAACTAGTTGTTTAACTCGTGAATTTAAATATGAAACTTCATGAGTGGCTAGAAATGTGAGCTCAGCTTGTGTGTATGGCTTAGTATGAGAATTAAATCTATATGACAATTGGTCGGTGGGCTCAACCAAAATTTTGCAAAAAACCAAAAACAAACCAAAGGCTAGGCTTAGTTTGACATGTGGATGAAACGAATGGACTATAGAGCTTGGCGCTTGGATTTGATGACTTGAAACATGGAATAACTCATGGCTTAACTCTTCGACTTAGCTTGTGGACTTAGATTTGATGTTGGGCTTTCCAAAATTTAGTTTTAAAAAACATGAGACTCGAGAGGCTAGGTTTGATTTGATTTGAAACAAGACTCATACTTAGGCATAAGGATTGGGCATGTAGATTAGGTGTGGCATGACTTAGGTTTTAGAATCACTTTGAGCACCCACCACTTCATAACAAAATGCATATTATCATTTGATAGTATAAAACCCAATAAAGCTAGGGTTATAGGATATGGTGACATGTATTTGCATTTTTTGTTTTGCAGGTAAAGAGAAAGAGACCAAATGATTTTGGGAAAGAGAGATCAATGGGAGCTGCATGAAGAATTTGGAGATAAGGGAGATCTTGGCAAATGACCCAAAAAAATGATAAATTAAGCTCGAAAGGATGAATTTCCTCGATATTTTTGTAAAATATTAGAGGAGATAACAGAAGGAAACTTAGGGAAGTGTTAATCTGAACTTGGTTGCTCATATTCCTTTGCAACATTGTTAATCAACCAATATTGTCACCACCTCAATAGCTAATAAGAAATATATTCTCATTCATTTATTCTCTTATTGTTTTCTAATCTAGTCATTGTTTGGAGTCATTTTAATTACTATTTTGATAACTTCCATAGTTGTAATATCTCTTTGCATTGTCATAATGAAACTTTGGTATTAATGATTATATTTTATGGAAAATAGAAAACAATGCTTTGGTGAGAAATGTAATTTATGTTATTGGAAAATTCAACATTTTCAAAATTTCAAAGGAATTGCTTATGTCAAGAAATCTTGAGAGCATATTGGTTTATGGAATATTTCATGAAATTGGTTTTTGAGAATCTGTTTTGATTGACTATATAAATTAATCCATGTTGTTTGATTCCTGGAAACATGCTTTTATTAAAATGAATGAAATAAATTGTATGTGATAGTTGGATTGAAGAATTGTGTTGCAAATATTTTACAACGATCATCAATTCTTGTAATCTCCTTTGTCCTTCATTTCAAATCTCTACTCTGGGATTTTTTTGTTGTTGGGTGTGATGTTGAATGGTTACCTTTTATTGATTGGTTAATTCCCTTGTCTTAACTTCGCGATTTCACCAAAAAAACTCTCACTATTGCTACACCACATTGGTTGCTTTTTTGTTCGGTTCTATTCTTGTCTTGTAATTAATTTTCATTCTTCCTTGATGACTGGCATTTTAGATTAAGATTTCTTTTAGGTTAATTTTATTTTTCATGATTTGACTTCTGATTTCAGCCTTGATTTATGATTGTACATAGTACTTTCATATGTCAAGTTGACTTCTAGTCTTTCTCTAAGTTGATTTGGCTCTCAATCTTCCTTGAGGATTACTCTTCAAAATTTGAGTGAGAGTTATGTCAATTATGGTCACATACTGAAGATTTTTCTTAGAAGTCATAAAATGCATGGGCTTCTCTATCTTAATGAACGTTTATAAATTTCTCGGTTGTAGGTATGGAATGGTATTTGTGGTACAACACATATTCATGTTGAGCATACCATGATAATCCATAAGTATAGGAAAGTGTCTACCAACTCTTTTCTTTGAGATCCATCCACTTCACATTAATAAAATGACTAATACTATGATGGTTTCTAGGGAGACCTATGGGTTAAACTAAAGTGAAAAACATCTAATCAAATCAAATAAACTCTCGTATTAGCCAACTTCCTTCACACCCTATGTGCATATGAATATCTATACCTAAAATATAAAAGGGTGATCATATTTTGAAATAGAAAAGGAATTTGAAAGCACTATTAATAGTGTGGGAAGTACGCCCCCCGGGGGGTAGCTCAATTGACAAGTTCGGTGAAAATGAATTTCCATGAGGTTTCGAGTTCAACTCCCCCCGACTTACAATGTGTGTCGTGTAAGGGGCATCGTGGGCACACCTGGAGGTTATAGTGGTAGCAGTTGGATAACACGACCACGTGTAACGCGAGCACGTGCCCAACTAGTTGTTGATTCTGCTAGACATAAAAAAAATTAAAAAATAGTGTGGAAAGTACAAGTAAACATGTCGGGGCTATGGATGGATGTTGGAAGTGGGGCTATGCTTGCATGGTACTTCATTAGGGTTATGGACACTCATTGGAAGTGAAGCAATGTCGGGAAAAGAGAGATGAGGAACACACTTAGGTACATGTTTTCTTTTTTTAAAAGTGTAAACCCATGGTCAAACCAAAACCAGTCTAAAGTGTGCAGTTGGTGAAAGAATTTATCTCATTGTTTATCTCTTTGAAAAATGTGTATTAGATTACAAGTACTAGAAATATTGGGTTATATAATTTAGAATTTCGGCATCATTGTGGTACCCATGACTATTGGAAAATTGTCTACTGTTTGTTGAGTTTATATTTAAAACTCAGATTTGAAGTATAGGCCCTACATTTCTATTGACAAGTACAATTGTTCCTTCTAGTGTGTTGCCATTTGTTGTGGCCTCAACAACACCCCTTTACTTTTTCTTTTACAATCGAAAGGAACGGCCCTCCCTACTAAAATGTTGATCCTATTGCCTAATCCTCTACTTTTGGAGCCTAATGTTATTTATTTCCCTAAAATGTTGATCCTATTGCCTAATCCTCTACTATTGGGGGTCTTATCTTGATTGATGATTGTCTTTGATGGTGTTAATTTTTCCTTTCGATCTGTTGTTCAATTGTTTTCATGGTGCTTATTGACCTATGATATTGTTTATTTGAAATTTGTGTGATAGAATTGACATGTCATATTCTAACCTTTTGTTGATTCCTATAAGTGCTCAATTATCTGATGTGGTTGGATGGTTTATTTTATTACATGTCATGATTGGATAAATCAGACTATGCATCTTTTTGCTAGAAATTGTTTTCTTCATGTTTTCATATTTATGATTTAACATATAGATTCTACTCACCTGTTTCTAACTCTAAGTCTAAATCGCATACTGGATGATCCTTATTTTGAGTTGAGACTTGGAACATGTACTTTCATGAAAGTAATCTACAGTAACCTTATTATTGTTCAATAAACCCAACACTTTTTTATAGCTTGGTTTGAAGGAAGGGAATATATTGTTTGTGTATTGAAAAATCTTCTTTTGGTCACATGGTTGATTTCATTCTTCTATTTTGTTGGAGCACGTATTGTAGGGAAACTCTATTTGCATGACCACTCTAGCCTTGAGAGGCTTGTGGGAGAATTTCTTGATCTGTAACATCCAGTTCCACTGATCACATTTTCATAAAACTATTTATTCTTTGAGGAAACTTGCGTGTAAGTGATCCCGTTAAAACATGGTACACTATGATTACCATTTTCCGTTTATGTGTTTATTTTATGATTTAAAAATGAAATTGAGATGTTATTGATATTGATGTATAGTATTGATAGGTATTATGACGAGGTTTCCTGAGTGTGTAGGAAGCGCGACATGATGATGATGTTGATGACATTGACCAACTTCCTTGGACTTTAAATTGAGTCAGGGGGTGGATTAGTTACTTTGGTTATGAGTACTTGATTTATTATGCATATGTTATATGATGATTTCAGTTATGGATTTCATATATATGATTTATTGGTGTTATCTTTGTTAGTGGATGCATGCATGGTGACACTTGCTAGTCTGAGTCACATATGGAGTAAAGGAGTCATACATAGATATCATATGGATGAGGGAGAGGTGTGGTAGCATCCTTGTCACATCCTACTAGAACTCTTGCCATGAACTGAACCGAAGGTTAATGATTACCTTGTTCTGAGAGGTTTATGATGTCGTAAGGGAGTACTAAGATAGTCACTCACGAGGATTTCTGAGGTGCATGCAATAATGTGTATTCCTTATTCTTCAGTAATCTCTTAGTCTCACACAATCTTGACCAATGGAGTATTGAATCCAAGTGTCATCCAACTTCCAAACTAAGTCAATGATGAGTGACACCCTTGGAGCATGGTGGTGTGTCCTGAAGGGCACATCACATGAATAAATTGCGAGTCAATAAAAATCTAGAAGACCCTAGAAAATAAAATGAATACTTGGACCTGTTAGAGAATAAAAACAATTAATTAGAGACGATAGAAAAGAGAAACGAATTTATATAAATTTATGTTAGATTTGAAAGAGAACATATTATTATGTAAGTTTATTTGTTATGCTTAATAAAATTCTAGAAATGGTAGGAATGGGTCTAAGGGAGATTAGACTAATTAAAATCTAGAGAGAGGAGAATAAATTAAGACATGTGCACAATATGTGCATGAAATTAATAAAAGGAAATTTTAAATTAAAAGAAATTAACTCATGAGAGAATTGACAAAATAAGAAGTAAAGAAGATATTATAGAGAAGATATAATGGGAACAAGAATGTGTAGAGCGTATAGCGAGGAGTGTATTTAATTAAGGTAAAAGAGCTGAGCTAAATAATTTCCAACAAATCAAGAAGATCAAGAACCTGCTAGGAATCCTAACAGAATCATACAACTGGCACTGTACAGTCATGACTACGTTGAGGTTTACAACTAACACTCCCTCCTAAACTCAACGTTTGAGGTTTACACCTAACACTCCCTCTTAAACTAAATGTTTACAGACATCAGCACTGATAAATCATAAGTGTTTCATTTGGAAATAAAAAATGGATTTACCCAATGTATTTTAACAAAAAAAGAATTCATAAATGAGAATTCCTATTGGTCTATGTCTCAGCTAGGATTACAATACATAACAAAAAAAATAGAATTTCATTTTCACTTGAGCTGGGTTTCTTCTTTCTCTTCTTCCAAACTTTGTATTGTTCTAATTTGGTCATTTTTTTCATTTTATCATTGATACTGAAGGCTCTGTGCTTTGCCTTTTGTCTTTGTCGTTGTAGCTTCATATTCATAATTTGATCAGGTTTCTTATGCATGTTTCTTTCATCTTCTTCTGCAACAAATTTTTCTTTAACAGTGGGTTGATGCCACCTTTGCAAACTATCATCAATTCCCTTCACTGCTTGGGCTATACAATCAACAGACTGATTCTGCATTAACTCAAAATAAAATATGATTTCTTCAAGACTCCAGTGCATGAAGATGGTTTCAAACTAGTCTTCATTGAGATCCTCATCCATGTCTTCATATTCTTCTTTTGGATGCTCACCTTCATACTCAAACAACTTGTCAATATGATATAAAAAATTATAATAGGAACCATTTTGGTTCTCTTCTTTCTATTCTTTCTGAGAGAAGCTACCATCATCATCATCATAGATTGAATGTTCCATCCATTTCAAATCTGCATCAACATTATCTTCTTCTCCAGCTGCTTCATTGGAAGTCAAAAATGTAGTATCTTGAACGCTACTTTCATCAAACTTTATTTCAAGAACTGCTTTTGCAGTCACCAAATAATCTACTTGGTTTTGAATTCCAAGTAGGCTTCCTCCTCCAAACATCAATTCACAAATTTTATTTTTCTCTTCCATTATCTGAAGATACTCATCATAAGATAGGTTATCATTATCAGATTCAGCTTCAAGATTTCTTACCTTTGTTTCAGAGAGGCCAATTTATGCACAATGTTCATCAATCAACATTGATGTTGATCCTTTGTTGTCATCAAAAAACACTACTTGAATCATTTCATCGATGAGGGTTGTTGTACTGATAACTTCACCATTAGTTCCTGCAATTTTCTCATGCTCTCCTTCACACACATATGCACCTTCTTTCTCTTCCTTTAGTATCTCTGTCTGACACACAGATTCTCCTTCATTTTGTTCCTATGGTAGCTCTACTTCAGACACATATGCTCCTTCATTATGTTCCTATGGTAGCTTTGCTTTAGACACAGATACTTATTCCAGAGTGGAAACATTTGATAAATTGTTGCTCCCTCTTTCATGTACTCTATTTCCAAAATACTCCAAACTTGTTTCAAATATGTTGTTGTTGCAACCTTGTGCAACATACTGTCATCCAAGGCTTGTTGGATGAGATTCAATGATAATGAATCCCTTTCCTGATCATTTAGATTATGATAATAGTCTACAAGACACAAAAAAACATTCATTCTAACAGACTAACATTCAAAATTCTTACCATTATACTGTGGCAGTAATGGTAAATTCATGCTCATGTTTCTCCAAATATAATTAATTTTCCTTTGAGCTTCTTCCTATGTGAGCTCCTCAGGTACAACTAGAACCTCTTCATTTGTATTTGTGAAATATTATGCCATTTCTTTGTTGTTATCTTTCCATATCTATTTGAGATCTCTTTTGGACTTCATGAGTCATCTTTGTTGACCCATGACAACGTTTCTTAGTTTTTAATTCACCAATTCGATCACACTTGTGGATCGACTATTCTATCTCATCACACTAATACTGCTTGATGTAAACATACAATGAAATTCAGGCTATAGCCTCTTTTAAAACTTAGATCTACATGAAATTGCTTGTTACATGGTATGGATCTTGTTAGATCTGATCATCCGAGCACAAGATATACAGATTCATAACTTTGAACTCTGTTGTTTATCGACTGTATCCCCTCTAATGGAGGAATTGGGATATCTGAGTGTACTTGAGAACAAAAAAAAAAAAAAATCCAACTTCTCATGTGACTGGGGGATGAAAATTAGGTTCTCCGGGGCTTCCGGATTTGGGCATTTTGATGTGTGAAGGCCTCAATTCCTTCGAATAGATGAATGGATGAATAGTCAAATTGCTGCAAAGATCAACGATCCTCATTGATATGAGAACAATAGATCACACTTACTTCGGGAGTTTGGGCTTCGAGCCTTTTCAATGCACAACACTAACAATCATCCGAAGTGATGAATTAGTGAACTCTCTAGAGAGAGGTAAATCCAACAGTCCTCAAACCTTTCTAAACCACCGACCAATATCTTCTTCAAAAATCCACCATTCGGGAGTTTTCTTCTGCTAATACATGTAAACCTACGGAGTGTTGAATCTCCGAAGTGCGATATTAGCCTCCACATGTCCTCTTGATTTGGACATCTGAGATTAACTTCGGACTTCGAGAGTTATTTCTCCACACTACTCACCTTTCCTTTGAAGTGGTTATCCATCGGAGTGCATGATATCCTACCACATATCCACTTTGATCAATGGTCTGGATCTACTCAGGCTATTCAGAGCTTTGGGGGTTCGAGAGTTCTTGAATCAGCAAACTTTCGTTCTTCCAGAGTGCTGGTGATCTAGACCTCCAGATCTAACGCCACGTGTCCACTAAAATCAATGGTCTTGATCCTCTCCATGACTCTAGTCATTCAGGAGTCCTCATCTCTAACCAACTTACTCCATTCCTTCGGAGTTCGAGATCGCCAAATACGGGGATCGTCTGACACATGTCCATAGGATCCAACAGCCTAGAATTACTTCGACTCTCCAGGACTTTGAGAGTTTAGACACTTTATCACTTAAAGTTCTATGGGATGATTCACCTATGGACTGTAGGATCTGCTGACATGCATCCTTTCTGACGGATGGTTTAGATTGGCTCTAGCTCCCTATTGCTTCAGGGATTTTTCAACATGCTCTTCTGGAAACTCTCGAGTTCCAGATCTTTCGCCACCTATCCCTTCTGACGATGGACGGTCCCAATTTACTTGGGGACTTGTGTTCTCCTGCAAACTTAAAATATTAAGTTTCGTGCACCTTACCTGGATCAAATGTCTATCGATTCTCCATGTTCTGATCTAACGACTATTGTAGCTTCTCCTTTGATGCTTCCTCGCACTGTGTTGTCTCCAAGGATCTTTTGAATTAACTTCTCTCCAAGCTCTATGAAGAGTTTTACCTCTGACGCTCTCATCCATGAGACAACATATTCTATGTGCTCTTCCTCATAGGATCTAGCTCCTCTCTAGGCTCTGTGAAGAGGCTTACATCCTATGCTTTGATACCATGACAAAATAAGAAGTAAAAATTATATTATAGAGAATACAAAATGGGAACAAGAATGTGTATAGCGCATAGCAATGAGTGCATTTCATTAAGGTAAAATATATGAGCTAAATAAGCTCCATCAAATCAAGAACATCAAGAACCTGATAGGAATACTAATAGACTTGCACAACTGGTAGTGTACAATCATGACTATGTTGAGGTTTACAACTAACAAGAATGGGTATTCAACATGGAGTTAGAATCCTAAGTCAATATAGACTCAAAATACTAACTAGAAGAAGAGCCATAATCAAGCTCCAACTGTAAATTAGTTAGGATACACAATAAAAGAGAAATTGGGGAACTAAGGGACAACTAGGAGAAAATCTAGGAACTAATTGAGGAGAGTGAGGGAAAATGCATAATTATTTAAATTAAAAGGGATTAAACATGTGCAACTTGGGGAAAGTGTGACATGTGTTGGAGGTGAATAATCTTTAATTTAATTATTAAAAATTAGTTAATATTCCATGAGAATACAAGTGTCAAACATAAATGTTGTTAAAATTTCTATTGATGGAAAGGTACCCTATTGTTGGATGAATGAAATGTTGTTAAAATTTCTATTGACTAAGTTTACTTGTGTGAGTTGGGTTGCAATCTTGTGCAAGAGGTGGAAGCCTCTCCTTCATATGAAAAGCTTGAGCTAGTCTTTCTGACAGTTTGTGTGTGACCCCTTTGCAACTCGGGGGGCTAAGGGGGAAAACGAGTACCTATAGCGTTGGCTGGGAGGTACCGGTGAAGTCTTGGGATTGGTAGGAGGAGTGATTGTTGCACAAGAATTCAGATTGAGAATTGTCTTTGCATATAGCATATTCATCCGGTTATGGTACTAGTATTTGAAATAGTTAATTGTGTTTGTGCAATGATTATTCAGATTGTTGGTTATAATGGATGAGGTGTAATATGTGTAGGGATCAAAGATGTAGATTCCAATGGTAGAGACTTGTAGTAATTGAGATTAACCCATTATTAGAAATATTTTTTCAAAGAGTTCAAAAAATTTCAAATAGGTCATGTATAAGTGTGTATAGAATTAGTGGATTGATGTAGTAATTGTTTTGAGCCTCATTAATAGTTTTGTTTTAAATTTCATTAATGGGTATGGAAATTAGCATCTATCTCATAAGTGGTTGGCGTTGACTTTTTGTGATTGCATTTTATGTCTGCTTCTTTGTTGAGGAATGTTACAACTTAGGTGTTTAAAAAAAAATGACAGAACTTATTCGTTGTGTCTAAATAAGCTAAATCCTCATCCACAACAAACTCAAAATTTAAGTGGATGCATCTTACTAGTTTCTCTACTTTGACTTTACATCTAATCAAAAAAATTAGTGATCTCTCGATTTCGACGATATATCATTGATGTTACAAAACACTGGTATATAATTAAAACTTTGTTTCTAATTAAGGTCGAATAGGTGCTCTTAATCGGAATTGCATAGAAGGTTGGAGTGTGTCATTTGTGGCGAAATTCGGTCAAAATTTGGGAGAGAATATTGTTGTGTAAATTTTTTTCTTGTATTTCTCTAGATCTTGAACCCTCAGATTGATTCCTACTAATCGTCGTTGGAAAAAGTGAGCTGTTATCGTGAAACTAATTGAATCCTTTCACTGATTAGTGTTGTGTTGTTGTTTTTTTAAGTTAGATCGTCTTTGATTCCTTATTACTCAGATTTTCCTCCTTATTGTGCCACGATAGAGGAAAAAGCAATATCTAACTTGGATTTCTTCAGCAACTTTGATATTGTATTTCAGCATTTTACTTAGGGCATTCAGAGTTGTTGGGTGTAGAATGATTGAGGTTTTTACATGGCTAATAATTCGTTACTTTTGATATGTGTGGCATGATTCCATTTGAGAATAGGGTTTAGTATCCACGAGTAAATAAATCGTTGTAATCCTGGAAACTGAATAATTCATCGTTGTAATCCTGGAATCTGAATAATTCGTCAACCGAGGTGCACTTGAACAAAAATATAATATAACAAAAACAGCTTTAACTTGCAATTTCATTTAGTGCAAATAGCCGGCAATAAGCCAAGACGAGTATATTTTCCCCTCCAGCCTATTATTTGTAATTTGGATTTGCTAGATCACTTGCAACAATCCAAGTAATTCACCAAGTTGTATCTCAAACCGGGATACCACTAGGTATGCATTAAAGAAGAGGACACCTAGAAGACCACCTTTAAGATAAGGCAAGGTTTATATGAATGGTTGGTCATGTTTTTTTGTTTATGTAATGCACTAGAAACATTTATTCAATTAATGAATCATGTATTTCATCCCTATTTAGATTCATTTTTAATAGTGTATTTGGATGACATATTGGTTATATATCTATTTGGGAGGAGAACAAATCACATCTCATGAATCTTTTAGAGACTTTTAAAAAACATTAGTTGTCTTAAATCCTCAAAAAATGTTAGTTTTCTAAGCATTCATTGGTATATTTGGGGTACGTGATTGGTGGAAGGGAACTCAACATAGACCCCACAAATATGGAGGTCGTCATGAAGTCCAAAGTTCCTACTAATGTCATTGAAGTTAGGGGATGTTTTGGGGAAACACAATATCTACATAAGTTCATAGCATCATTTTCAATGGTAGTTACACCACTCCATGCCATAGTATCTAGTCGAAATAGTTTCTATGAGGGAAAGAATTGACAATAATATTTCAATGAGTTAAAATTAAATATTATTCAAACACCAATTATCACATTTCCTAACTTCCAGAGGCATTTCGATGTGGATATAAATGCTAGTGGGAATGTTATGGGAGCGGCTTTGAGGAAACGAGGTAAGTTGGTATGATATCATTCTAAAATGTTTCAAGGGGAAGTTTTGAACTACCCTACATATGATAAGGATCTATATGAATTGGTTCATGCTATTAAGAAGTGGAAGAACTATCTGATGGGAAAAGAAACCATTATCCAAACCGATTTCCAACAATTGTAGTATTTTCAAGCCCAAAGTAAGCTTCAAAAAACCAGACATTACAAGTGGATTGGGTTTTCACAATAGTTTCATCTAGTCAAAAGGTATACGAAGGGTAACACTAATACATTGATGGACATTCTTTCAAGGATACCCACATACAATATTATATCTTTGGGAACTCTTATGCACATGTATCCTTTCATCCATGATTCATACAAAAAGGCATACATGGAATATGAGGCCTTTAAAGAGGTGTTTCAACATCTACAAGGCCAAATTTTTATAGAATAAGGTGACAATAAGGTTGAACATCATCTCTAGAATGGGTTTTTATACAAGCTAGACACGTTATGTGTTCTTAAAGGTGAAAAATCACAACTTATTAAAGAGCCTCACACCTCCAAGGTTGCAATACATTTTGGTGTTGGGAAGGTGATTTCTAACTTACAAAGGTATGTGTATTGATCTAGGATGTAATAATATGTATCTTGGTATATTAGAGGATGAATTATTTGTTGTACCAACAAGCATAGTAATAGGTATCAAGGTTTGCACCATTCCTTACCTATACCTACTCGACATTGAGAAATAGTTTCCATGGATTTTGTGGGTGGTTTTCCAACAACCAAGAAGGGACATGACTATCTAATTTTTTTATTTGATAGGTTGAACAAGATGTGCATTCTTATTCCTTGTAAAAATACAATCAAAGGAAAATAAGAGAAAAACATGTTCCTTGAATAGGTCTGGGTGAACTTTGGGATACCAAGGAACTTCCTTTTAGATAGGGATACCAAATTTCACAGAATGCCTTTTGGACTATAGTTTGGGAGAAGATGGACATGAATTTGAAGAGATCTACAACATTCCATCCATGAAGAGATGGGTGGATAGAAGTATTCAATAGGACTTTGGTATGACTTTTGAGGGGTTACAATTAGAATCATCTGAAGACCTGGGATGAAAATACGATCTACATTCAACACTATAACAATAGGTTAGTCTATCCATCTACTGACAAGTCCCCTTTCAAAACTTGTATTGTGTATTTTCCACCTTCCCCTTGGATGTTGTTTATGTAAAACAAGGGGGAGTGATGAAAGAAAACACAAAAAAAGCATTGAAAGAAATCACAGAAAAAACATTGAAAGAGGAGAATTTTGTTGACAATATTAGGTAGATCCATTTTCAAGTATGGGAGACATTGAAGAAATCATAGGAAATATACAAGGCTATGCATGATCATCACACAATTGAGAAATTAGTTAGAGTGGGAGATAGAGTTTGGTTACAATTGAATAAGGAAATACTACAGGGTCTTGGTAAGAACATCAAGGCTCTGTAGTATGGACCTTTTGAGGTATTTGATAAGGTGGGTGATAATTCCTATAGACTCACTCTACCCCCATATATGTGCATTTACTCAATAGTGAATGTGGAGAATCTAAAAATATATGAGTCTTCCATGTTATATCAAGAAACTAAGTAGGTCCTACATACCATAGAGGAATTAGCACTAGAATCTTAGGAAAAGTTCGTATAAGATACCATTTTGTAGAAGAAGTTTAGAACTACTAGATAGGGGCAACATGACCTGTGGTATATCTGGTTGAAAGGAAAACTTCTAGGTAAGGAAAAATGATACTCTAGGAAGAAGATCAGGGGAAATTTTCCTCACCTAATTGAGTAAAGTATTTTTGGGACTAAAATCCTTCCAAAATGGGGAGTTATGATATGTATTGGATCATTATATAACATTTCATCTATATTGGTACTTTATGGGTAGAAACATTGGAGGAATTAGCTTGTATGTCCCATTTTATTTGCAAGTCCTAGTTTCGATATTTGGGGTCTAGAAACTTGCAAAGTTATTTGAGGAATCAAATGGAAATTTTTGGGGTAAACACTTTATGAGAACAAATATATCCCCTTAATGTTTTTTATGCACACTGAGACCTTTATAATGGTGAAAACATCATCTCAATCAGAGCTCAAATGATAAAGTTATGCCTCTTGAAATTTAACATACCTTGTTGATCACCATGTTATGAGTGGATGCCATGTCATCCCCCATTAATCACACACATGGGGATAGACATGTGTGAACTTTCAAGAAGATTCCAGAAGGTCCAAACCTTATTACTAATAGAGTGTTGATGATGAAAAAACACTAACCCTAGACTACTATTGGGCTATGTTAAATACTGAGCCGCTAGGAGGAGAGGGGGTTCCATTATTTAGCATTGTACTTGTTCCATAGTTGAGAAAAATATCTATGAGCGGGATTTATAGATCATAAAAGAGGAGGTAGGATATTATGTAACATCCATTCAGGGCATATAGTAAAGGCAACTCCATAGTGTATGCCCCCCTTTTTTTGTACTTGCATTTCATAGCTAAAGAAAAGAGAGAAGGGCATAGACCTCACATTCTGTCTAGGTTTTATCCCTTATTGAGATTTACAGGATAGATATTGTGTTCATTTGTAAGGATGGTGCGTTATTTTTCTTTTTTCTTCATTGTCATATTCAATTATTTTCATAATTCTAAGCAATAAGATAATGATAATAAATCTGATATCTAAGTAAATAAACCTAAATTAATTAATGATTCCAATATAATACAATATTTATTGTGATGAAATATTCTAGTGGAATATACATGGAATTTTATATATCAAGAAGAAATAACATGAAGTCTTTTATGTAGTTAAGAGGAATCAATAGTGGGGTGGACATTATAGGTTTTTTCAAGTCATCAATGACCATTATTCTTGATTGTCCGATATAAAAGGGGAATATCTTTTTAAAAATGAACATGATTCCTTTTGTGATATTAACATAATTGGAAATAATTCATGAATAAACTTTTTTTTTTCCTAGGAGGCTTTGACATTAGTCAATGTTCTATGAGGGAGGAAACTAAACTACCAACTTAATATTGAATGGGTCAAACATTATCTTGCACTTGGAAATGATGAAATCAAGTAATTATGCATTGTTGGAATAGATTTATAAGACCCTAGGTTCAAGTTATTCAACCAAAAAAAACCTTTAGATACTGACCCTTTCGCCATCACCAGCGTGCGAGTGAAGTCTCACCTAAGGTGTCTACCGAGGTTGCAGGAACCAAGTTTCTTCAGGGATGAGGGGATGTGAGGATATCAACATAACCATTAAAACGTATTCACCTTCTGCACATTATCCTTATTTAACATCCTTTTATCAGACAAAAAACCCTATGCACGCTTCCATTAACTAACAGTTCATTACTTTTACCATAACAATTGTGTGACATTAACCCATCTAAGATTCACTTTATACCCTAAACCCTAAGGTGAAGAAATAGTATAGCATAGATTACGACGTAACTAATGAATCATTCATTACTATTGTGCATCAACTATATGTTAAACATATCTATATTAATCATGCATAAACATAACATCCACAAATAATCAAATCAACAAGTACATTAGACACCGGATTTTAATGTGGTTCACAAAATCCTTGGGCTACGTACACAACAACTAGCCTCTTCTATTATTCTTCATGCAATAATCACCTAAGGACTGCGCACTATGCTTACAAAAGATACAACATATTGTGATCCCCAAACCTGCCTAGCTTCTCTGTAGTTCAAACCTACCTCTGCAATTTCTATGATATAAAATCTTTTCATCAATCATGAGAAAACCAATCTCTTATTCTCAGCAACGTATTCTTCCCTGACCCTTTACATATTTATACAAAAATGTAGTGCTAAAAACCCTAATGGTTGATAACAACATATCCCAAAACCCCAATGTATCATAACTATTTTTTCTACGTTTGCATCAATCTTCTTCTTTTCCTACTTTTACATCGATCTGTTGTTTTTCCTGCTTTTGCGTTGAACTTTTTTCATTTTCTCCTTTTGCGTTGAACTAATTCTTTTCATGATTTTGCACCAGAAAATATGTCCTTTTCGCATGCTCTGGTCCTGTCTTTTACTCTTTCATCTTCTATGGTAAAACTCCCAACTCTTAGTTATTCTCATCCAAAATGTTTGTCCAAAAGGCCCCCAACACTCACTTGTGGTTCGTCCCAAGCCACTTAATTCTTTTTCAACTTCTCCTTAAATTTTTCAAAAATATCCTTTGTTGTGTTGGTATTCTCCTTGACCTTTGTTTCATTTAACAAAAATGTTTCTACTAATTTTGTAGTGATATGAGTCTATCATTTCTCTTAATCTTGTTCCACTACTTGTTTGATCTTGCATTGTGATTTTGTTATTTCCTCTACAACTTTTAATTCTTATTCTTGCAACATCTCTATTTGTTTCATGAAATCTTGCTACTTGAGCCTCGGATGGTTCTTCTTAGAGTATAGTTTCTTGCTCTCTTGCATTTTCGTCATCTTCTCGGTTGGTGGAAAATTGTTGGTTGTTTCTTTAATATATTGATCCTTTCCCTGTGTAGTTTGAAGCTTTCTCTCAATAATATTTAATTCGACATCCTCCAACAATTGATTCCAGACTTTTGTTTTATTTTCATACAACTTAACACATTTTTCTTCCAAAGTACTAAATAATTTCCATTGCGGTGCTTATTGTATTCTCCCTTTGGTATCTTTCTTCTCTAGGTGTGCTTGGTGTCATTTGTGTTTCTAACTCAACAATTTTCATTCTGAAGACCTGGATGTCTTTGATGACCTTTTCTACCTGATATTCCAATGGAGTATCCACCTCCATAGGTACCTTTGGAATCCCTTTGCAAACCTTGTCAAATTCTTGCTTCACCTATTCTTCCTTCTACATAGATGCATCCCTTTCTCGTTCAAATATGTTGTATTCAATCTGCATGCTTGCAATATATATTATGTGCTTAGCCAATTTATTAGATGTTTTTTCTACATGTAGATTTAATTCTTGTGCTATGCTATCTTGTAACCCCTGCAACATTTCTCCCAATATCTGTGATAGGACTAAGTCAAAGTGACTTAGTGTGTGTGCTTTCTCCTGCATTTCTGTTGATGGGAATGCAATCACCCCTAGTGTCAACTTAAATATTCTGCTCTCCCCCATTACCTCTACTGCATGAGATATTTCTGATCTTTCTTCTACTGGCCTTGTTGTGCTTGTCGTTGGTCCTTCAATTATTTGTTGCACAGTTGTTATCCTGGTTTCTTCCATCAATTGGTGTAGTGCAGTTATTTCTTCTTGTATCTTTATGTTCAGTCCTTCTTGCTACTCTACCGCACATTAAAACATGTCATCATTGATCTCCTTAAATTTCTTCCCAAAACTCTCAAATTCGTCTTCTGTCAGTGCTAGGGGACTTGTTTCCTTATCCTCTTTCCACTTATTTTGATGTGGTACTAATTTTCCCTTCTCTATCTCTACATCTTTCCTTTTCTTTTTTGTACCATTTCCTTGGCCTTATACTTCCTCAATATTAGGATATGGTCTTTTCCTTTCTTATTCATTTGATGGGACCTTCCATTCTGTGTCTGAGTCCTGCATAATTAGTTGAATGTCCTCCTCTGTTATTCGATACTTTTTTTTTACTCTCAAATATTTATTTGTTTGTATGTACATATGATGACATGTCTTCCATTGGTTCACATATACTTGGCACATCCAAACCATGTACACCTCTAAATGTGTGGAATTTATCCTTCATTTTCTCTAATAGATCCTTCTCAGTCTTTCTGCATGTGAACAAAAATATAGGATCTTACTGCTATGACGGTAATCCCATGATTTGTGAAATTAGATCCATGTCCATAGAAATCAACCTATCTAACCACAACTAGTCATTGTACACATAGGTTAATAAGATATTTACACATGCATTAATATCCTGGCTCTTGCAAAAGTGTGGGATTTCCAATAGATTCAATAGGCCAACTCGCTTCATCCCTTTGGCCCATACCTTCAGCTCAACTATGTGCATGTTCATCTCCACATCGATTTTCATCTCCAAGTAGTTGTTCGACATAAGTTCAAGGAAATTTGTTGTATTTGTGTCAATGTATTTCAACTGCAACACCTTTCCTATCATATCCTTGTCAATGATTACCCTAGGTTGGATTTCTAGTGTCACCAAGTCATACTTTTCATCCTTCTTTAACTTAACTGATTTGGCATCATCCTTCCTTGGTGGAATGTAGTCCCTTGGAAACCTTGACTCTGACAAGGATGCTTTCTGAGTCTCATCAAATCCTGGTAGTGTTGTTTCTTCTCTAGTTAATGTTTTATTCTATTCCGATGTTGTTTCCTCTAGTGGTGTCAGCTCTACAATATTTTTACATGTGACAACTCCTTCGGCTCAGTGGTGTTTCTCATATCTCTGCAACACAGTTCTCGGATCTCTCTACGCATTGAAAACTCCAAATAAAAATAACATTTTCTTTTCGACCATTTAATGGATTTTGTGCCCCTTCCACAAATATCCATTTACCTTCATTCCTGAATTATCTGTCTAATCCACTATTTTTGTGCAATCATAACCTTATTTAGCATTGCATTAATTCCAAATCCTTCGCTAGATTTTTTCCTCGATCTTTCAATCTGTCACGATCTTCGCTGATGATTTCCATTTATGACTACGCATCTCCATGATGTCTCTTCAGTAATTTTTTTTACCCATTGTTTCCACTCTTTAATTCTTTTAACTTTTTGTATGTTTCTTCTTCTGCGTAGTTCTCTGGCTTATTCATTCATTCACTGCACAATATTTTTTTCTGCACACAATTCACTTCCTCTGCGTGATCCTTTATCAATGCATAACTCACTTATTCTTTTCACTTACTCTTTCCATATATGTATCTTCCTTCCTCTCCATTATCATTCGTGACATTTTCCTATTTATTTATTTTTATGAACTATCTTAACTTCTTGACCCTTGACTAACACTTCAACTTTTTGTTTATTGCTTTCACTTACTTTATTACTTTTTTTTTGTATTTTTTTGTTTGTTTTTCTTTCTCTTTTTCCTCTTTTTCTTACTATAATACACTAGTATGGTACATAGGTTCCTTCACAGGTCATACTAATGCATGGACAATGGGTTGTCCCTATAAAGTTTCAGTCGACTCCCATTCACCAGTCCCCACAAGACTTCACCATTTAACAATTCTAGCTACAAAACACCTACTTATGTCACATACGTGATCACATAAGGACCTAATCAATGCATCCTAAAATTCCCTGGGTGGTACATGAACTTTTTTTTGTATAGAAACACTAAGTATACCACTTGAATTTTTTTTGTTTAGTATGCTTATCATGCATGATTTTTCTCTTTCCTTCTTGACTTTTCGATGGAATCCTACGATAAATCAATCTTCCTCTAGTTGTAACAAATGTAACAATATTTCTTCTACTACGCCAGAGTCTGAAACATCAGAAATCGTTGCAAAACACAATATTGGCACAATACATTCCATTGAAATTAATGTTACTTTCCCATATATAAACCTAAGAGGTGTATGTCTTGTCAATTTTTTTCTTGTAGTCCTATATGATCATAATAATACATGGATCCTCAAGTCCCAATCATCCCTTCCTACATTGCATATCTTTGTCATGGCATTATCTAAAATTTGATTAAAGGCTTCTACTGTCCCATTTTCTTGAGGGTGATACAACATGCTCCTATGATGGTAAATTTGAAACTCCTCAATCAATGTTACAATATTCATATTTAGGAAGTGTGTCCCTTGATCAATCAGTAAAATGCATGGGAAACCAAATCTTGTAACGACATTCTCAAACATAAATCGTGCAGAAGCCTCTACACTGCAGTCTGTGACTAGTTTTGGTTCTTCCAATTCGGTCAAATATTCTATCACAGTGATTATATACCTAGCTCCCGATCTCCTGGATAGTGGATTGATCGGTCCAACAAATTTTATTTCCCATTTATCAAAATCCTGCAGTGTAACCTGTGGATGCAAGGGCATCTCATCCCTTCTATATGGCTTTCCAAGCATTTGAAAAAACATCACATGTCTGACAATATTCTTTAGCATCCTTATGAAGTGTGGGCCACCAGAGCCCTGCACACAAAATATTTGGTGTTGTCGCTTTACCTGTGTAGTGCCCTCTTGCAATACCTTTGTGTGCTTTTGATAGTGTCATTGTCATTTCATGATCTAACACACATCGTCTTAATATCCCATATGCACCTAACTTATATAATTTTGTCGTGATTAGATGATAGTCTGCTTCCTTAACCACTAATTGTTTATTTTGTGCAACTTCCATGTCCGATGGAGCCATTCCCATACTTAATAATTGCACAATGTCTGTGAAGTAGTCTTCCACCATTTGAACTACAAATAAATGTTCATACAATAAACTATAATCTATATTCCTTGCATATTCTCTTGATATAATGTGCGATAAGTGATCTGGTCCTACATTCAATTTTCTTGGCTCAACGATGACTTCAAATTCATATTTTTTGAACAAAAGTAACCATCTACAAATTCCTCCCCCCCGCCCCCGACCCCCCACCCCCCAACATTGGCTTGTTCACTAAGTATCGTAGTGCAAAATGGTTTTTTTACATATTGAAATGAGAACCCAAAATGTAGTGTCTAAACCTCTACACCGCATACACCATTTCCATCCCCTCTCATTTTGTTGCAGTGTAGTTATTTTCTACTGTTGATAGCTTCCTACTTTCAAATGAAATTGGGTGGTATAAATCTCGTTATCCTAGATGAGATAATACTGCACCTAAATATATGGACGATGCATCCACATGAACATGAAATTCCTTCTTCCAATATGATAATATGAAAATTGGCACATTCACTAACTTCTACTTCAATGTGTCCAAACCTTTATGGAAGTCCTCATTCCACTGTAATTTATCTTCTTTCTTAAACAACTTCTCCATGGGTGTTGTAATCTGCACATATCCTTTAATGAACTTCCTATAGTATATTATATGGCCCATTGTTTCTTTTAACTATCATACTGATGTAGGTGGTGGTAATTCCATAATCACAACAATCTTGGAAGGATCCACTAGTAAGTCTTTCTTACATACCATATGGCCCAACAAAATTCCAAAAGGCGCATAGAAAATACATTTTTTCAAATTCAATGAAATCTGAAATTGTATACACCTATCCAGCATTAATCTAAGTACTTTTATATGATATATTAATAGAATAAAAACATTCCAATCATTTAAATAAACTTCAAAAAAATTATGAATAAATTCCTTAAAGGCTATAACAACTATTCTCAAGAAAATTACAAGTGCATTCTTCATCCCAAATAGCATCACTATGTACTGGAAAATTCCCCTCTGTCACAAAGGTAGTATCATGTCCATATTCCTATGCAATATTTATCTAGCGATATCTTGAGAATCCATCTGTGAAAGAGTAGGCCTTCTACCCCCCTACATTCTCTATAACTTCATCTATAAAAGGTGTCAGAATAGGATCATGCAGACATGCATCATTTAGATTTCTTAGTTATACACAAATTATGATTCCCCATATTTTCGTATCTTTTACTACCATTGGACTTATCCATTCTGATTCTACTACTAGTTCAATGATTCTTGCTTCTAATGTTATGATCCAACGCCTTAAAAATTATAATAAATCAATACAATTCATTCCACTTCGAGGGGGAACCCTCATTTGCAATATATAAACTTAATAACACAATATGAGATAAGATACGATGATCCTAATACTATATCTACTTGATATATATATAAGATACACATGGTTACAATTATAATGAAATGGTGCAAAGAAGGGTTCTCGCTGACCTACTAGAAATGTAATAATTCAATATCTATGGCATAATAAGGGGTTTTATACATATCATGGGGCTTTGTCTAGGGATTAGCATGCCCCTCCCCTTCAAACAATTGTTTTCATCAACACTTGTCTAGCCACATATGCTTCTACAGGAAGAACTCATCTTCCGATGTCGCCTCTTCCACTAGTAGGTTCTTCCATTTGACAAGGTACTCTGTAATTTCTCAATTTCTCAGCTTCTTAATTCTCATTTCAAAGATTGTTTCTAGCTCTAGTATGATTTTCCCTTCTTAATTGACCTTTGGTAAAACAATTGGACCAAAATCTTCTTACCGATGACCTTCTTGAAGAAATAAACATGGAAGACTGGATGTACACGTGAATATGGAGGCAACTCCAATTTGTAAGCCATACTTCAATTCCTTTCCAAAACCTTATAGGGGCCATAATATTTGGGTTCTAGTTTATTGTCCTTCTTTTGGTTTTTGAGGGATATTTGTTTGTATGATTGTAGCCTTAGAAATACCCAATACCCTACTTCAAATTCCCTTTCCCTATGATGTTGATATGTTTTTTGTTTCATCCTATTTTGTGCCATAACCAAGCTATCCTTCAATAATTTTAGTACCTCTTGTTGGCTCCCTATGTGGTCCTCCACTACTTGAATGGTGAAAATTTGTATTACTTTTCAAGGGTGATGTGATGGATGGATGATAATATCCATAAAATTCTGGAAATGGTGACATTTTTTATGAAGTATGGAAGGATGTGTTATACCACCATTCCAATAAGAGAAACCACTTGACCAATTGTGTTTGTTTATTGGATGCAAAGAAAAAAAGATATCCTTCTAGAAATTTATTCACAATCTCAGTTTTCCCATCATATTGAGGGTGGCGAGATGAACTATGAGCCAATTGAGTACCCAAACAAGAAAATAATTCAATCCAAAAATTTCTCATGAAAATTGGGTCTTTGTCGCTTACAATAATCTTGGGGACTCGATGTAGTTTTTGAATTGTTTCCATGAATGTTGTTGCTACTATAATTATTTTAAAAGGATGAGAAAGAGAGAAAAAAATTTCATACTTTGTTAGTCAATCCATTATTACCATGATGGCAATCTTTCCTTCTAATTTTGGTAAACCTATAACAAAATCCATGGAAACTTCTTCCCAACGTTGGCTTGGTATAACTAATGGTTGTAGGAGACCTGGAATCTTGATTGTCTCTCCCTTATTATATTGGAAAGATATATATTCATACACAAACTTTTGAACATCATTTTTAAGACTTTCCTATAAAAAATCCTTCTTGACCCCGTGGTATGTTTTCAAGAATCTTGAATTTCCCCCTATAGGAGAAGTGTGCAATTCTAGAAGGATATTCTGTTTGATTTGGGAATTATTAAATAAGTATAAGAGATTATGATACCATAGCAAATCATTCTTCCATACAAAATTGTCTAATGAACTTGGGTCTTCATGTAGTTTTTGAATTATTTTGCATACCTCTTGATCTTGATTCCATTCTATACTTGCTTCTTCCACTCAATTCGATTGCAAGATATAAATACAACATAGTGAACCTTTTGTTTCTTCTTATTTCCTAGAAATGACACCTGCCACAACATTATGTTTTCCTTTTTTGTAGATAATTTCAAAGTCATAATCCAACATATTTGTAACCCATTTTTTTTTCTCTTCAGAAGATAATTGTTGCTCCAAAAAAGTACTTCAAACTACCGTGATCTATTTTTACCTTGAATTATCTTCTTATTAGTTACGGGAGCCATTTCTAAACTACATGTAGTATGGACAACATTTTTTTTTCATAAATGGGTTTGACTAATTTTTTTCCTTTAAGTTGTCTACTTTCAAAGGCAAAGGGCCTTCCTTCCTACAATAAAATTGCACCAATTCCATGGCCTAAGGCATCAAAATACACAATAATTGTTTTTTTGAAGTCAATTGTGGCCAAGAAAGGAGTTGTACACATATCCTCCTTAAGTGTTTCAAAATATTTGGTTTCTTCTTATGTCCAAGAAAATGCTTCCTTATTTAATAATGTTGTTAGAGGTGTTGAAGATTGATTACCTTCGGAAGATATCCTTATTGTATTTGACCAAGACAAACCCTAAATAATGTTATTATATTATATTTATTAAGATGTCCCTATTGTTCCTTTGTAAAAGTCGGCCCTATTGTGCCTTGAAAATTAAATGTAAATTAAGAGGGTAAAGAGACAGGTCACCCTAGACCTAATTTAGGGAGGATAAACCACTATTTATAAGGGAGGATAGCGCCTCACTTGTTCATTCACTCATGAGCTTTGAAACAAGAGGAAAATTGTGAAAGTCTTGGAGAAGAATTTGTTGCAACTAGGGGTGACGTCAAGGAGGGTTATGGTCTATCTCTTGGTATTTCTTGGTTAAGTGGTGCACTACTCTTCCTAGTGGAGGCGTAGAGGAGGATTGTCTTCTTTGTTAGTTCTCTCTTGAGAGAGAAATTTTTTCTTGGTTGGCTAATCTATATTGAGGAATTTTGGTGGTTTTCTCCCCCTATAGGGTTTCCCAGGATCATCTTTGTGTCTCTCTTGTTTCTATGATTGTCTCACTTTCAGTGATCTTATCTATGCAGCTAATGTGCTAAATGATTTTAATAATAAAGAATAACTGTAACTGTTAGTTGTATAAGTAAAATATCAACATGGTAACAGAGCGATCTTGAAAGATACCAACTCATATTTTATAAGAAGTGGATAGCCTCATCATACCCTCTCCAAAATCCTGTTTTTAGTATTGCACCTACTGTAGAATTAGGGTTTCTACATAAACCCTAAAGGTGAAATTTTCACTATTTGAGAAATATGTTGGAGAAAGTAACCACACCTATGAGATCACCCTAGGAGTGCACATCTTGTCCCTATAACAAAATTCTAAGATTTTAAAGTTGAAAAATTAGGGTTTCCTTATAAACCGTAAGTCTGGTTGCAGCTACTATAGATTTTGTGACATATTTCATCCTTGACTCATAAATCTATCTGGTAAGGTCTAAAAACCTGATCTTTAAAATTTATTTGCTTACTTGTTCCAGGAAGGATGACTACTAGTACCAAGCTTGACGAAAGGATTGAAGGATATGATGACTTCAGAGCATGAAAGGACAGAGTGATGCTTACTCTAGAAGAGAATGACCTTGTAAGATTTTTTGAACAATATATTGAAGATCCATTTGAAGATGAGGCTAAAGCCAAATATAACAAGGATCCGATCAAAGGAAAGAGGATTATTGTCAATTCCATCAAGAACCATTTATTTTCTCATGTCTAAACAATAAAAACCCCAAGGAAAATGATGGATTCATTATCCCATCTATTTGAAGGCAAGAAAATCAATTAGAAAATGACCTTTAGGACACAACTCAAGAATGTGAAGATGATAAATTAAAAAACCATACAATCTTACTTCACAAGAGTGTCCCATATTAAATAACAACTTTAAGCTATTGGAGACTTAGTCAAAGAAGTTGAGACAATGATGACCACATTAAATGGTCTTCCAAATTCTTGGAAATCCTTCATCCAAGGAATATTCTCTAGAATAAAGTTAACTAAGTTCAAGCAGTTGTGGGAAGACTATACTCAAGAAGAAGCCATATTAGAGGAAATAAAGGAAAAAATAGAAATCAATGAAGATCAAGTGCTAACATCTCACACAAGAAAAGGAAAGAACAAGAAAGAAGTGCACTGTCACAAAAGATTTCATAAGTCTCATAAATGACAAGATTCTCATTAATATATCTCAAGCTTCAGATGCTTCATTCACCAGAAGATGGGACATATTTCAAGAAATTGTCCCCAAGCAAAATACCAAGATAGAACTAAGAATTTTAAAAGGCATCATCCCCATTTCATTGGAGAAGATGAACCTGGTCAGAAAAGAACAAAAGAAGATGATCCAGATGAACTATATCTTTTGTGATATAGGACTTAGCACTTCTCAAGCACTTGATTCATATCAAGTGATATGCATAGTTGTATCTCATTTCTTTCCACATTAAAATTTTAGGAAGTAAAAGAGTTGGAGAATTTTTGTATCATGAGGGTCAAGTACAAGTTGTGAAGAAGTATCATTATTCATCCAAACATCATACATATCAAAGAAAGAAGTCTGACAAATGCATGCTCCAAGTATGCACCATTCATATTTGATTTGAATTTTAATTTTATTAACATTATATTTTATTCATTTTTATCTTAATGTGTTGGATCATTATCCCTGGTATGGGAATCCAACAAGGTCTGATTTAAAATGAAGAAATAGTTTTTGTATTCAAGGGTGGCATGTGTAAATACCTATGGTTGGGTGACAATGATGTGACATTAACTATGGTAAAACGAGCACATTAGAATAGAAATCACAATATTTTGCAGTTTCCCAATGAGAAGACTTGGTCAATGAATAATGAAGCCACCTTGACAGGAAGCAAAATTCGTTTGAAGTCTAACCCATATTTTCATATTAAGACTCAGTATACAACACCAAGTATATCCTACAAACACTCTGAGGTTATTATAGAATCATAAGAAATAAAGGATCGGAGGGAGAAGGAATGAAAATACCTGTATTTGAGATTGAGTTATCCCAAGTTCTAGATGGTGTTGATTGATCACTCTTCAGATCATCAAGAAAAGTTAGTAGAGCCAGAAGGGTCTACCCAGAACCATTGCAATAATCAGGAAGAGACCAACATGGTCCCATGAAACTTTGCATTATGCAAATCTATATATCACTTATGAGCCATATCAGAGTGAGAAAATGGATCCAAATATTATATAGACTCAAAGGGAATCAATCTTTAGAGGGAGCATGAAGACTTAGAGTGAGATGAATCTTAGAGAGGATCATATGGAAAAAAGATACATCTTCCTAGACTAATAGACAAATTCTATAAGTTGATAAGACTATATCATAACTTCAGAGACTTCTAGGAGATGTGAGATCTCCTGGGAATATTCCCTTGCTTCAGTGATAGAGAAGGAAGCGAGTCAGAAGGACTAGGATATAGATTTTTCCTTGAGACCAGAAGGGAATTCAATGGTGATTTCCAATATTAATCTAACACATAAATCATGTTGCAGATAAAATTACAAAGATGTATAAATATTTATTTGTGTCCATAAGATTCTCCCAACAAGAGAGATAATACTATGACGAGACACTTGCTCTAGTAATCAAAATAATTATATATAGAACAACCATGATTCATTAAAAGAAGTCGGTGCAGTATGAGATTAAGAGGGAGAAAATGAATATGTTATCATGATGGAGTAGAGGAGATACTCTCAAACGTTCAACAGCTATAGTGAGAATGGAGAAATCATTCTCAGCTTTAGAAAGAGTAGTTGTAGGTGAAGAGTCCTAGTTCTAGATGGAACAGTTGCAGAGAGAGTAGAGAACATACTCTCAGGTAGTGAAACAAATAGTGCTTTACATAAATCACATATATCCAACACATGATTGTCAATATTGAATTGCAACTAAGAAAGTGTACCATTTTGGTACAATATGTTGGGAAAATTTGGTTCAAAGAACATGAGGACAATATATATGTTTTGTGGTGAAAGACATATTCACCTAATTATGAAAAAACATTTGATAGGGTTCCTAAAGGGTACAATCTATTATAGACCCATATGTATTTCGAATTATAATATAATATTTGCAGGGATACACAGATTCAGATTGGGTAGGAAGTGTCACAGACCAGAAAAGTACATCTGGATGTTGATTTAGTATGGGATCAAATGTTATACCATGACTCAGTGAGAAGAATACCTATATGGCACCCAGTTTCATGAAAGCATAGTATATGGTGACATGATTATCTTGTGGAAAAGAAGTGTGGCTTTGAAAGTTGACTGCATAATTTTTTGATCTCGAGTTGGAAGAAACCTGTATCTTTTATGACAACTGGAGTTGCATAAAGTTTTAAGTGAACCTAGAGTGTCATGAAAAGTTCAACCATATCGATATCAAGTACCATTATATCCAAGTTATTATATATAAGGGATCATTAAATATCCAGTATATACCTACCAACGAGAAGGTAGAAGATGCGTTGACCAATCCCCTATCTAGAGTTAAGTTCAATAATTTCAGAGACAAGCTTGGAGTTATCCAGAAATACTTCCCCATTAGCGGAAAGTGATGTGTTCCCCAGTAGCAAGAAGTGATGTTTTCCCCAATAGAAAGAAGCAATGTGTTCCCTAGTAGAGGGAATTGATATGTTCCCTAATAGCAGGAAGTGATGTGATCCCCAATAGAGGGAGGTGATGTGATCCCCAGTAGAAGTGATAAGATACCCTATCACAAGTTTGTAACCCCAATGCAAGCTAGTATGCTACCCTAATGTAGGTTGGTAACCCCAATGTAGGCTGGTACGCTACCCCAACGCAGGTTGGTAACCCCAACGTAGGCTGGTATGTTGCCCCAACATAGGTTGGTAACCCCAATGAAGGGTAGTATGCTACCCCAGTGTAGGTTGGTAACCCAAATGTAGGTTGATATGCTACCCTAGCGCAGGTTGGTAACCCCAATGTAGGATGGTACGCTACCCTAGCATAGGTTGGTAACCCAAACATAGGTTGGTACGCTACCCCAACATAGGTTGGTAACCCCAATGCAGGATGGTACTCTACCCTAGAATAGGTTGGTAACCCAAATGAAATTTGGTACATTACCCCAACACAGGTTGGTAACCCCAATGCAGGCTGGTAGATTATTATATTAAAAGTGCATAACTTCCTATGATATATAGATATGTGATTGACAACTAGACAATGACCAAGTATGCAGAAGCGCAGAAGCAATGATGATGACCGTGACAATAAAAATACCTTTCTTGCTAATAGGAAGCATTGAAGATTGAGTAGGTTCATAAGATATACTTATTGTATTTGACCAAGAAAAACCCAAAAGAATATTATTATATTATATTTATTAAGACAACCCTATTGTGCCTTTTCAAAAGTCATCCCTATTGTGCATAGACAATTAAATGTAAATTAAGAGGGTAAAGTGGCAGGCTGACCCAAACCTAATTTAGGGAGGCTACACCACTATTTATAAGGGAGGCTTGTGCCTCACTTTTTCACTCACTCATGAGATCTACAACAAGAGGAAAAGTGTGCAAGTCTTGGAGGAGAAGTTGTTTCAACTAGGGGTGATGTCAAGGAGGGTTTTGGTCTATCTCTTGGTATTTCTTGGTTAAGTGGTGCGCTACTCTTCCTAGTGAAGGAATAGTGGAGGATTTTCTTCTTTGTTATTTCTCTCTTGAGAAAGAAGCATCATTCTTGGTTGGATAATCTATATTGAGGAAGTTTCTTTGGTTTTCTCCCCCTAAAGGGTTTCCCAGGAAAATCTTTGTGTCTCTCTTGTTTTTGTGATTGTCCATCTTTCAATGATATTATATATGCAACTAATGTGCTAAATTATTGTAATAATAAAGAAGAATTGTAACTTCTAGCTGTATAAGTAAAATATCAACAAGAGATGTTGTTATTTTACCATAGTTCTTGACAAACTTGCAATATTAGCATGCCAATCCTAAGAATCCTCTAAGCTTCTTCAAGATTTTTGGAATTGACCATTCCCTTGTAGCTTTAATTTTGTTAGGATCCAATTTTACACCTTCATGAGATACAATATGACCCAAATATTCCACTTCTTGAACCCTAAAGGCACAATTGGAAGGCTTTGCATAAAGTTTTTTATATTCCAATAGTTTTAATACTCTGTCAACATGTTATACATGTTTTTCCCAAGATTTGTTGTAGATTAGTATGTCATAAAAAAATAATAACACAATTTTTTTAAGGAAGGGCTTGAAAATAAAATTCATCAATCTCTAAAATTTTGAAGGTGCATTAGTGAGTCCAGATGGAATAACCAAAACTTCATAATGGCGTTCGCGTGTTCTAAAAGTTTTTTTAGGAATGTCTTCCTAGCTGATTATGATTTGATGATATCTCGAACAAAGATTCAACTTGGTAAATAATTTTGATCCATGTAATTCATCTAATAATTCATCAATGATAGGGATAGGAAACTTATCTTTGATGGTTATTTTTTTGCAATGTTGATAAGATGGACACATACACCATGAACCATCATTTTTTGTAACCAACACCATTGGTGAAGAGAAAGAACTTTGGCTATGTTGAATGGTGCCATGTTCTAACATTTCATGGATCATGCACTCAATCTCACTCTTTTGTGCATATGGATACATGTAAGTCCTAATATTAGGTGGTACACTTCCTGGTTGCAAATGAATAGCATGGCCATGATCTTGAGTAGGTGGAAGACCCTTAGGAATTTCACCAAATACCTTGGAATGATCGTTGATAAGTATTTGGAGATATGATGGAGCTGGGGATATATATGTTTGAACATCAAGTGAGAACAATTGGGAAATTACACTGTGGTGTCCCTTTTTGAGTAATTTTGTCATTCTATTAGAGCTTGTCACTTTAGAGGGTTTCCCTTGGATATTTCTAAAATTAATTTCCTTGCCATTTGAGGAAAATATCATAAAATGATTTTGAAAATCAAAGGCCACTATTCCCAATGATTGCAACAATTAGACCCCTAATACAACATCAACACCCCCCATTTGGATAAAAATCATGGGGATATCCATAAAGTGCTCCCCCATGTTGAGCTTAATGCTATGAAATTTCCCTAAACAATTTATGGTACCTCCATTTGCAATCATTACTTGAAACTATGGTGTAGGATCATTGGGACCTTCATTTTGATAAAATAATTTGCATAAGATATTAAAGAGACAACCAACCAAGTGGAGAAGGATGATAAAGGAAACATATGATAAAGGAAACACGCAAGAGAAAGATGTTGGAACAGAACATAGTCTGAAGCCATTGCAAAATTAGTTTTGAGACAATATAGTTACAATAAAATCAAGAAGAGATGAGGGCCTACGGGTTCTCAAGGAGAGGTAGAAAACAATTGTAATTATTCTCTTTGTATTGTACTATATTGTAATGGGTGGGTGTGTGAAATATAGGAGAGAGGAAAACAAGGAAAGAATTGGATATGTACTCTATATCTAGAATGTAATTAGTAAGGGAAGAGCTTAGACTGATTACTATCAGTTGGAGTATTGTATTGAGATGTACCTACTGATATTTGTATGCTGAGTAGGATAGATGGTTAATGTAAAGATGTGAATTATTATTGTTCAAGACTTTGTATATAATAGAAAGAGAATGGAGATAAAATTTTGAAAATTCTCTTGGTTTATATTATTTTCTATATCTCAAAAATATCATTATGTTGTTGTTTGTTATGAATTACTTGTCTTTATCATTTCTAGATATTTTGTATAGTTCTATTCTCGTGTGTTAGTGTATGATGTGTTAAGCATATGAGTTGATTAATCTATATTGCATTAGAATGGTAACAATATAGATGGGTTATATATTTGTATAGAAATCTTCTTACCCTTCCTTTAGTTATTTTGTCTCGGTTGTGCTTCGGGTGAGAATTCTTACCTTTTGGAGAGATGAAAATGCTAGCGCACTACAATACATCAATACCTTGTTTTTGGTAACCTGAAGAGGACCCTAGCTTGAAAACTTTGCACCAAAAAATGGTTCTTTTGTTGAGACCCTAATTTTACAAGGGAATGCTTCCACGGATCCACAAGTCTGACGTTCGTAAATGGTGGGAACATAGGTGTGATGCATTCATACTGAAGGAAGTGGAGTTACATAATATGAACTGGGACACCCCAAATAATTTGACTTCTACTCGGAATGTTCAAGTGACCAATATGCAATTTTTGGGATAGAATTCCTGGAAAAACTATTCCAGTGGGTAGATCACCTACAAGAAGAACCATAGTTTAAAGAATGGGTTAAAGAAATTGGTTCTTATGATACATAGAAGCTAGCAGAGCTTCATTGAATGAATCACCAGATTACTCGAGTGGTGTATTTTTAGGTTGACACATCCTTAGAAGGCTATATCATCGAGTTTGCAGTGGAGAACCACCAGTCTTTTTCACGAGCCGAAGAAATATTCAATAAAGGGGCACAGAGGAGGTTGTTGAGGGAAATTCCCATTTGGAGAAATGTATTTTTGGTGCAATAGGGGATGCTAGTTGTTCCCTTGTGTTAGATGGAAGCTTAAACCCATGCGCTCGGGGTGGGACAATCTTGGGGCAGGTTCATGACCTAAGAAGGGGACCATTTTCTTTGAAATATGAGGGAAGATAAAACAACAAGAAGTGAGCGCTCTCTGATGAGAGCCTCCATAGTTGAGAAATGGTGGCGAGGAAGGTAAAGGGAGTAGTGAAGTAGTCCGAGGTGTTTTGGAAAGAAATCAGACCTGGAGGAACGGATTAAAGAAATTCAGAGGAGTTGTGGAAGTTGCGAAGACAAGAAAGACTAGCTAGTCTAAGATTGTAGGAAAGAGAAGCACAATAATAAATAATTCTCATGGAGAGCGGACGAGATGAGGAAGATTTAAAAGCAAGAGAGGAAAAAGAATGTTTGGATCTTGTGGAAGATAGAGAATATTTGGTCCCGATCCCAGGAGGAGTCGACCATGAGGTGGACCAGGTTTCTCCGGTACAAGAAAATAAGACCCCTCATGTCAAATAAACCGACCTAGAAGTTAGTGGAACCAACCCCGGGCCCCCCATCCCCCAAGCACCTTCAATACCCTTGGTAAGATTATTACCTCTGATCCAGGTGGATATTGGTGGCCACCAACCTATTCCAACTGGTTCCTCTTGTCCATTTTTGTTCAGCATGTTCTTTGGTACTTTTTTATAATTGTGGGTTCTACACTTCTGGGGTTGTCTGAAGCCCCACACATCCTGTAGGTGTATATTGGTGGCCTCTTGCCTAATCCAACTGGCTTATTGTGTATGTTTTCATGTAATCCCATCGTGTTGTACTTATAGGACCATTTTGGGGCCATAAACGTTGTTCTTTTGGCTCACCACAGTAAAAATGTAGACAGAGTGAGAGTTTGGCAATGAAATGTGTAGTTCTCTGAAAAACCTTTCCAATGGGATATCACACGCCTAAAACGAAGGTCTTATGAAAAATTTACAACCATGGGAAGTTGAGGTACCAACTTACACCAACTTACACATAGGGGCCCACATGACTTTTGGTGTTTTCCCTTCTAGGGTTAGGTTTTTGGATGTCTAGGGTTTTGGAATTCATGAGTAATATCAAAAAGGCCTATGGAGCCTCATTGTAATTGATTCTTCTCAAACAGATGCCTGTAGAAGCCACATCTCTTCTCATAGATAGCTACCACCATTCGAGAAAGTGTTTATGTTCTGTAGTTTTACAGTTTCATCCTATTTCATTATTCTGGATATCTCTGTTATTCTTCATATATATGTGTTTATTGTATTCAGTCTGTTAATCAATTTGTTCCACTCCTAAATCTGGATCAGTGGTATCATAGTAGTCTGCTCTTCATTTATTTTTATTCATGTATGTCCCTGACAAGATCTGGGTATAAGAAGTTGGGACTCAAACCAATTGATCCATTACAATATCTCTCACGTCGAGCCCGAAAACAACCCACGGGGGATGAAAACAAAGATGATGGAGCAGGATATCCTATTAAAATGTTTCTCGAGGAATCCCTCATGCGACAAAGGAAAGAAATGATGAACAAATTCATGTAGATCCTTCGACGAATGCCCACGGAAGAAGCATCTTCATCAAGCAGCCATGCAACCCCCTTCAAGATACAAGTAAATTTTGATGTTCCATTATTTGAAGGACTGGTAGATGTGGATTTTGTAGATTATAAATGGTTGAATCTTCTTGAAGGGTATTTTTCAGTCCATAATTTTTCCGATAGGGAAAAGATCACTTTTGTACTCCTCGAGGTGGTTCCCCATGTTAAAGACTGGTGGGATACTTACTCTGAGAAAAGGGAAGTGGAGGAATCTGCAATGTTTGTGGTGGACCCTACATGGGATTCCTTCCGAGACACCATTAAATAACAATACTACCTTGTTGGAAGCTACGAGGACCAATACACCAGATGGACCACCCTACATCAAGAAAGGGACCAGAAAGTACCAGATTTCACCAATATTTTCCATACCCTACACACCAAATTGGGTATCAAAGACTTTGAGCATCATCTTGTGCTCAAATATCGTGGTTGTTTTCATAGATACATTCAAACATAAATGGATTTTTTGGACATCACCTCATTGGGAATGGATTATAGATACGCTGTCAAGATCGAGCATAAAATTAAGAATAAAAGGAGAGAGTTTGGATCTGCAAACCCCTCACAGCTGAAGTAGGGAAAAGGCAACCCTAACCCACATAACAAGGGACCAAGTCAAAATGGCCACCGTTAGGACAACTATTCCAAGCCAAAGCACAAGAAGGGAAATGTGAATACGAAGAAGGACATGGGAAAATGGTGTGAGTACCATAAAATCCCTTGGCACAACACCAAAGAATGTCACTCCAAGTAGTCCCTCATGGCCGAACTGAAGTCTTCCGAGTCAAAGTCCAATGATTCTGAATCAAATCATGAAGGAGGGAAGTAGATCATCAATGTTGAACCCAATGCCATTGTTGCTACCACCAAAGTTCGGCCAAGAAAACCATAAGAACCAGAGGAAGGGGAACGCCACTTTCACTCGCAGATGTGGGTGAAGGGGGCTCCTCTTCATTTCATTATCGATAGTGGTAGTTAGAAGAACTTGATTTCAGCAAAGGTCGTCAAGAGGCTAGACCTGCCAATGACACTGCACTCACAGCCCTACACCATTGGTTGGCTTCACCAAGGAAGAAATATTCATGTCAGCTAAAAGTCTCATCTTCCCTACAACATCAAGCCTTTCAAAGATGAGGTATTGTGTGATATTTCTCCCTTTGAATTTTATGATGTTCTTTTATGAAAACCATATTTGTGTAAGCGTCATGTTATGTATGAGTCTAGACCCCACAGTGTTATTATTACTTTGGGTAGACAATTGTACGGGATACCAAAGGTAGTGTCGCATACTGTTATTTTTTTAATCTCTGCTAAGAAATGCAATAAGTTCATCTCACAGACCGAGAAGTTCATCTTATTTGTGATCCATGCTCACAGTAAGAAGAAGGTCACTACCACATCCATGGAATATACACAAATCCTCTCTTTGCAACAGAAATAAGTGGATGGGATCATGGAAGAATACAGAGAAATATTCTCCTCACCTACAGGGGTACCGAAAAACTACCAAGTCAAACATCCAATTGATCTGACCCCCGACACACCTCTACCTAATGGACTGGTCTATCATCACTCGCTGATGGAAAATGATGAAATCATGTGACAAATACAAGAGATTTTGTTGGCATAGGGGAAGAAACAGGGTTCAATGCTTCAACAATGCACCAAAAAAACCCTAACTACTGGCCCTTTCGGCAACACCTGCGAAGAAAATGAAGCCTCACCCAAGGTAGACGTTGGGGGGGTTGTAGGAATCAGGTGTCTACAACCTATATGGGACACAGATATGTGATTACAAGACTTGACAGAGCACTTAGCCAATCAATATGTATTAGTTCATAGGTCCCATTCACATCGCAGATTAAACCCTAATTACAAATCAACGCAGTAGCAACCAAGATCAAGTACTTTCAAACACCTAGCACATAACATTTACTCATATCTAACAATCAAATATCATAAAGTACTAAGAATCCACAAATATTTCTATCATACATCAAGATCAGTGCACTAAGCAGATAAACACATAAACAACATGATCAATATTGCACAAAGCACATAAGAACATAGGATATACATGGTTCACCCTAGTGTGGGGCTACATCCACCAACTTATTCTTCTCTTCTTTATTAATCTTCAATCTTTCTACATTGTTCGAATCCTATTCACAAAACCACAGAGCACAACTCCGTAGAGGATAGGAGAACTGCGCACAACCCGCCAGATCCTCCTTCACAAAATCAGGTTAAAGAACATAGCCAAGTCCTTATTAGCACAAAGACTTACATAGTATGTGCACAAAGCCTCTTACAATCACTTTCACTTAGCTCTACAAGTCTCAACACACAGTATGCACAAAATCCAACAAATATTTTTCACACTTAGCAACCTCTACATATTCTTGCACGAAGCCAACTTAGACTGCCCTCGCTCTAAGTCCTATATACTTATTTATACATTACAAAAGGGCCTAAAAATGGGTAAACCCATGGGATGACAACACATACCCGTTACATAAACCCTAAAATCCCAAAATTCCCACAAAATAGGTGAGATCCCGTGATCTATGCTTTGTCTGGGCATTCCATCTTCGAACAGCCTATCGATGTCCCAAAAATGGTCAAACATGACCAATGTTTCCTCAAAACTTGTTCAAGGGCCAACATGCCCCCAACACTCACCTGTGATGTGTCTTGAGTCACTCATATCTCGATAGGGATACTTCTAAGGCCTCGAGCTTATCTCAAGTTGCCTCCACTTGTTGCTTCACTAGAGCCTCCTTCTCGGTGAACTCCTAAATAACTTGTGTGATGACAAGACCTTCCAGGCGTTGTTCCACTGTCACAACCAATTGGTCTAGCTACGAGCCTTTCCCTTCAACTTCTTCAAAAATTGTACAAGATTTGTCCTACACTGGCTAGAGTCTCTGTGTCACTTCCATAACCTTTCTCTGAATGGCAGTAACATGTTGCTAGACTGTGCACTGCCTCTGTGACCTCTTCATATTCTCAACGACAGTAAGCAACTTCATTTATTCTTGCATGGTGGATGCATGTTGCTTCACCTCTTGGAGTTGTGCCTCTAGTTTCCTTAACTATGGATGTTATGCAAGACGCTCATAGGTCTGCGCACTTTGATCACTTAGTTTATTACACTCTGAGGTGAGTGCCTTAATTCTTTCTAGTGCATTCCTGGTAACTTCTTCCCTTTGATCGCGCACTTCTTACAGAGTGCTTGGCACTACTTGGATTTCTAGCTCCATTATTCTTGCTTGAAGCTGTTGAATGGCCTCAATGAGCTTCCCCACTTGTATCTCAACTGACTCTTCTTCCTCTTGTGCCAATCCCGACATAGAGAGAAGTTCTCTAGTAACTTCCTCCTTGATCGCAATCTACTCTACGAGTAGTTGTTCTTTTTCTTCCTGTATCTTCGCATTGTTCTGCTCAAACTTCACCTAAATTTCATTTTTCTCCTTCTATGAAACTCAAAGTTTATCTAGGAAATCCTCCTTTTCTTGCTTTAAGGTCTATGTGGCCTGCTCCTTTTCTTCTTGGAATTGATTAATTCAATCCTATGTTGCATCTGCTATCCTTCGTAATTGGTTTGGCTCATACCACAATTCTACACTTTATGATAAAGACGATGCAATAGGCTCTGCGCGACATGAATGGATAGATTTCTAGATGTCCTTGAGTTCCTTTTCTATTCTATCATACATCGAATCCTTATTTTCTCCATGTTTCTGCAAGATGTCTTTTGAAGCATCCTCTATAGTTGTGATGATGAGCTCGATATCATCTACTATGAGCACATTTTGCGACTGAGGCTTATTGGCTCAGGTCTTATTCCATGCTGAGGGTTTCGATGGAGAAACCTTCCTTTTCTTTGATTTCTTGGCCTCTGTAAGGGGATCATTTGGTGGTGTCACTTCACCTTTTTCTTTCTTGTCTCCTTATTCCCCTCCTTCCTCTTGGTTTACTTTATCTCCTCCTCCTCCTTCAGGTGAGTCAGGTGCAGTTTCCTCTGATACACTATCCTTCTCATCACTTTCTATGTACCACACTTCCTCCTTTTTCTTCACATTTCTCTATCCATCATGTTTGACCCAGGTGACCAATGGACTTCCAATGATGTCAGGGTCAAAGAGTTTAGCATCTTCCATTGGTACAAGGAATTATGTTAGCCATTCCTTAGTGATCTCGTCCATGTCTCCTTTGGTCAACTTATAATATGACTACAACTCCTCCTTAATTTCATCTCTGCACGTGGTGATGTAGATGAAGTGTCGATCTGTGCGAAACTTCACGAATGGTATGTACTAATGGAGTGTATTCGATGTCATTTAGGGAAATGATTCAATGGTGTGCTTCAACTGTAGGTATTAAGTATGGAAGACAACATTCAACTACCATTGCTTCACCATATCATTTGTGTACCACAAGGTGGAGAACCTTGCGAGCAACGAATCCAATGGCTCGACTTCTAGGAAGGTTTCTCCTTCCGGCATTTTCCAAGCAACAAATGCAATCAGTACCAATGGCCAACTAAAGTGAAACTTGTACCCTTGGTCTTGTGCTTCACGACAGTCATTTTCCAACTCATTGACAAGGTAACTCACCCAGTTCATCTGCATTCCTTCTACACATTTTCCTGTGAGGTCCACTATGAACCCTGTGACTTGTGTCAGTCGATTATTTCTAACAAGCTTTCCCGTGATCAATTGACAAGATAGATGCATTGCACCATCCTGGATGGAGGCTACCTTGTAGCCTCGCTTCCCCTTCTCTACATCTCCATAGTTTTCTTTTATATGCTAGGCCAAGGAGTGATCTGACGTCTACCCTCGGTAGAAAAAGTGAGGGTCCATTCGTTGCATGATTAATCCAGTGATCAGGTGGATCAGTGCCACATCCAGAGTGATGCTCCTATATAACAAAACATAACCTCCATGATAGCACAGAAGGAGGAGTTTAAGGCAGGGGTTAGCCTCCTGATGTCAATTGAAGTGGGGAATATTCAGCACATTCAATATTGTGAAGCATGTGAGCTCCTTAATCCAGGGCTGGGGAACTATCTTGGGCTTCTACCCAATTGTCTTCATTAAATACCTATGCGGTGCGAGCATAACATAGTTCTTCCAGTCTCCAAGGTTGAAGTCACTGATATTGGGAACTGGGATCAATCCCAACTGAGGTATAACTACGCATATCCCCTTCGGGAGGTATACAATGATCATCATGTATTCAAACTCACATGGGACACTGTCATGGTTAACCATGCCAGTCAAAGGCAGGATGTATTCTGGCAAGACCGACGGGATCTGCTTTGCGTTAACCAAATTGTCGCGACGTTTTCTTTGTTTCTCAATAGTGTGGCCAAAACGTCTTCCATTCAATGGGGATTCTTGCAATCCTCCAGTTGATGATTCCTATATTCCTACAGACATGACTTTCTCAGCCATGAGGTCTATCAAAATATCCTCCACAGAATTTTCTAGCGTGCTATGCTCACCCTACATTCACACTTGTAATCAAGGAGATCGGGTAGGAGAAAAGACAGATAAGGTAATCAAATGGACGATGAGGTATAGATAGCACAACATGGTATGCAATCAATTCTCTGTTAGCTCAGATATCTTGGTTTTCAAAAAGTGGTCCCAGCACAACATCCGACGGGTTAAATCCGCAGCATCGTAACAAATTCCTCCAACGGGCGGGAATGCCTCAATCAATACGAATCAGGTCGTTATGGCACAGTCCCAACAGTATTTTCATCAATAACTACATTTCTAACCATTCTAGAGTGTCATTCTAATGGTTGGGATGCCTCTAATGGTCATATAGCTTCGTCATGGCGAAGTCCTATTCTGTGTTTTTCTGCTATTCCGGTGAGGTGCAAGTTCTACAAGACTTCCTTCTGTGAATTCTTCTCTAGAACTTCCTGAAGTTTTTCTAACTTTTCTTTCTTCGTACTGAGCTTTCTTGCCTTCTTTCCTATGATTTGAGTTTTTGTATTCCTATTTCCATTCTTATTCTTATCTTCTCTTAGCATAGTAACTTCGCATTGTTGGGGTTCTTTCAAGGGGTTCAAAGGTAATACATCTTCTCTTAATATCTCTGGGGTGGATGCATTTATTTCATACATGGACAGGTTATTTAAGCCTTCTTGTGTTATTTGAACTTCGACAAATAATTTTCTAGCCCTCTGTTGCTTCAACTTATCCTCTTGTTCTTCTATTAGTTGCTTTATCTTTCTAGCAATGAAGTCCCTTAATTCTTGCTTTTTCTGTTCTATAGCTTCCTCCTCTTCTTTCCTTTTGATATGATCTTTCTCAATTCAGGTCTTTCCTACTAAAAGGGGGAAAGGGGCACTATTCTCAACAAACTTAATGACTTCAAATTCTTCTTTGGTTGATGTTCCATGAGCATTCATAGGTACATTATTAACTCTTCCACATAGGGTTATCATCTTTCCTTTAAACAAACCTATCCTTCCCAATGAAGGTATCATAACAGGCTTTCCAAAAATTTCCCAAGTGCTTTCTAGCGTAATATTCACCTGTGTTTCCTCATACAAGACACAATCTATGTCGAAGTCTCCTATTCTTTTTTCTATGCATTGTTTCTCTTTTAAGATCTCTGGTAAACTGATGTCTCTGTGATCATTCAGTGTTTCTTTCAGCTATAATAACATAGTCTATGAGACTTTCTGGTTCTCTAAAATATCTTTAGTCCCTTGACCTTCTTCATAGTTTTATAGTCTCATGTTCATATTTTCAACTTTGGCAATCATCCTAGGGCAATCCTCAACTTCATGGCCAATAAATTTAGAACAAAGACAAATAGGAACTATACCAGGGCATTCCTTAACAAAATGTCCCATATCTTCTGCAATTATAACACAATTTCAATCCTCTTTTTCTTTTAAATGATCCCCAACCTTTCTAGTATTGCACACTGGGATCATAGTGATGGACCTACAATCTACAAAAAATATTTCTACGTTCCTGCATCCACTTGTTAGTCCAAAAATTCATTCTATGCATAGGAATAAGATATCTTTCACTATCTCTACCAAATCTATTTGGATCGACTCTTTCTTCTAATTGTGCCCTAGTTTTCAGACTAGGACAAAATCTGTCCAACATACCTATATTCATACTTTCGAAGCAAAATTTTCCACTTATCTTACCTTTATCAGAGCACAAAGCTTTAATATATTACCTCTTTTCTTCAAATTTGGTTCCTTTCTTAGCACAGATCTTTGCAAGTCAAGTAGAATACATTGCACTGCAGGAATAGATCTATGCACATAACTTTCTCTTTTCTTCAGTTCCCAACAATCACAGTTTCAGATCTCGACAATAGAACCATTTGTTGGCACAGGGGAAAAGACAGGGTTCAACGCTTCAACAACACACCAACAAAACCCTAACTACCATCCCTTTCGGCAACACCTGCGAAGCAGATGAAGTCTCACCCGAGGTAGATGTAGGGGGGTTTGAAGGACTCAGGTGTCTACAACCTATCTTGGAAACATATCTATGATTACAATACTTGACAAAAAACTTAGCCAATCAATATGCATTAGTTCATAAGTCACATTCACATCGCAGATTAAACCCTAATTACATATCAGCACAGTAGTAACCAAGATCAAGTACTTTCAATCACCTAACACATAGCATTTACTCAGATCTAACAATCAAATATCATAAATCACTAATCATCCACAGATCTATCTATCATACATCAAGATCAATGCGCTAAACAGATCAACACATAAACAACATGAGAAATATTGCACAAAGCACATCAAAATAGAGGATAAACGTGGTTCACCCCAGTGTGAGGCTACATCCACCAACTTCTTATTCTCTTCTTTATTAATATTCAATATTTCTACATTGTTCAGCTCCTGTGCACAAATCCACAAAGCACAACTCCGCAAAGGAAAAGACATATGTGCACAGCCTACTAGATCCTCCCTCCCAAAATCAGGTCAAGGTATAGAGCCAACTCCTTGTTAGCACAAATCCTTACACAGACTGTGCACAAAGCCTCTTACAATCACTTGCACTTAGCTCTACAAGTCTCAACACACAGTATGCACAAAAGCCAATAATTGTTCTTCGCACTTAGCAACCTTTACATATACTTGCACGAAGCCAACTTAGACTACCCTCACTCTAAGTCCTATGTACTTATTTATACATTAAAAAAAGGCCTAAACATGGGTAAACCCATGTACCTACATCCCATACCTGTTACATAAAACCTAAAATCCCAAAAAGCCTGCAAAATAGGTGATATCTCATGATCTCAGCTCTGTTTGGGCGCTCCATCTTTGACTAGCCTGTCGAAGTCCCAAAAATGGTCAAACATGACCAATTCTTCCTCAAAACTTGGTCAAGAGCCAACATATTCTTCAAAATGGGAACATTAGACCCATCTCCACCCCTTGCAGAAGCCTGATTGTACTGGTGTAGAAGAAGGACGGGACGTGGTGACTTTTCATTGATTACAGAGCCTTAAACAAAATCACAGTCAGGAATCGATACCCCATTCCCAGGATTGATGACCTTCTTGACCAACTCAAAGGGGAAAATTTCTTCATGAATATTGAACTAAATTCTATCTACCACCAGGTTCCCATTGAACCAACTGATGTATGGAAGACAACCTTCAAATCTAAAGAATGTCTCTTTGAATGGCTAGTCATACCCTTTGTATTAACAAATGCACTAGCCACTTTCATGAGGTTGATGGATGATGTATTGAGACCCTTCACCAACTCCTTTGTGGTGGTATATTTGGATGACATATTCATCCTCAAAAATACATGAGAGAAGCACATGTGACATATTCAGTGGGTTTTTAGCACTCTACGACAGCACAAGCTATATACTAACTCGGAAAAATGCTCTTTTGTCATGAACATGGTCCAATACTTGGGATACATTAATGATGAGCATGGGGTACATGTTGTTCCATCTAATAGCCAAGTCATCCATGACTGGCCAGCCCTGACCACATTGACCGAGCTTCAGAGATTCTTGGGACTAGCCAACTTCTACCGACGGTTCGTGTTGGGATTTTCCCATATTGCATGGGCCCTCAGCCAGGTGACCAAGGGCAGTGGTAGGGTGAAGTTCATGTGGGGAAAGGAGCATCAACGATCATTTGATGATCTGAAGCATCTCCTGTGCTCAATTCCAATACTCTCCTTTCCCAATCTACAACAACCATTCAATATTGAGACTGATGCATATGACTATGCTCTGGGCACAGTGTTAAGCTTTTAATGAGCTATGTCTCTTGTATCCTCTTTAAATTTTGTGTTTAACTATTACTTGAAACATAACTACTTCAGCAAACCAAGATCACAAGAAGACTAACCATGCACAAGAACACAAGAAGTATCATGGGAAACCCTTATCAACAAGGGAAGAAAACCCAACCAATCCTTTGCTATATTCCTCAAGAGAAAGACCTCCCACACCATCACCAAACTTAGCACACACGAGGGTATTGTAATTTTCATAATTTTAGATCACAACTTCTAAAATCATGAGATGACACAATGATAAGTGTGTTTCCTCAATGGATATTCACCTTTATTTATATAAGAATTTTCAAATCAAATGATGTGCCTATTGGCACAATAGGGACGACATCAATAACTCAAAATATAATTAATAATTACCATATTGATTATCTTTTAAATTAATTATATTTTACATTAAGGTGGGGCTGACATGTACCCTTTACATAATCAATAGGGTTATAGGTAAGTCTGATTGTTGAACAATATAGAAAGGTATCTCATACACCCAATAGTGCTCAATCAGTAGGGGCACATCCACAGGGATGTCCATATCTCTATTTCATTGCACCTCACAGGAGAACCACACTCACTAGTGCTTATCCACTAGGATCATGTTCACCTGTGCTCAACCACTAGGATCATGTTCACCATTGCATTACACATGAGATTCATCTGGAGTTCATCATATCAAATATCTTCTCAGAAGAGGCTAATACACTGTCGTCATCTCTGTCTCATAGCGATGTACCCAGCTCATGGTAATTCACACGCTCACCTTGTCCTCAGCCACAGGCACGTCCAACTCAACAAATATCGTTTCTCACTACATTACATAGGAGAATCATTTGGAGTTCTTCTCAACTCTTTGTAAGGAGGAGGCCATCACTACGTTCTAGCTCTATCTCAGATAGGAACCACACACGCATCTCAGGGGCTCTCTCTTAGGTCTGTGTCCTGGAGGATGTCTCACGTAGTTGTAATCATCAACACTCCCTCTCAACTAGGGAGGAAATCTCCATCAAGCCAAGTCTTGCATGGAATTACTTGAACGTTGTCTTCGTTGTAGTCATCAAAACTCCCTCTCAACAAGAGAGGTATTATTCACCAAGCTAGTTTGGTGAAGATGTATGCAATTTTCTCATGTGTAGAAA
The DNA here is from genome assembly GCA_009831015.1 of Picea engelmannii. Classification (NCBI taxonomy): domain Eukaryota; kingdom Viridiplantae; phylum Streptophyta; class Pinopsida; order Pinales; family Pinaceae; genus Picea; species Picea engelmannii. The sequence continues at coordinate 536,193 of ML789753.1, forward strand.
GGTACTGCACATGTAATTCTTTTCTCTGCATCATGTCTCTGAAAATTAAATTTTATCTCAACGTGTTTTGATCTATCATGAAACACAGGGTTCTTAAAGAGCTTCGCATGACTCTAACTATAATCATAGAATCCATCTCATGATCAAGTAAATATGTGAGAATTTTATGAAGCCACACTACTTCGCACACTCAATGATATATACTCTTCTTCTGTGGTACTTAAGGCCACATAGCTTTGTTTCCTGCTGCACCAGGAAACCATGGCAAGCTTCACAATAAAACAAAAATCGGATGTGCTCTTCCATTCCATTGTACTCCCTACTCAATATGTATTGGCATATCCCTACAAACTTAAGTTCATACCCGAGGCATATCTCAGGCCATATCCAATTGTGCCTCGTATATATCACAGTACATTCTTTACTATTATCCAGTGAGTCTATCTCAACTGAATCATAGATTGACTAAGCACATTCACTGCATAGCATATATCAAGTCTGGTGTTAACCAGATACATCAATAATCTATTCAGTTGTCAATACACATGTGGATCAATCTCATCTAAATCATCATCCTTTATTTTTAGTCAAATCCATCACTATCGATGTAGACATGGATTTGCATTTTTTCATACTGAACTTCTTTAATATCCCCACTGTATATTTTCCTTGAATTAGGAAAATTCTCATTGGTCCTATGTCATACTTCTTGTCCAAGAAGTATTTCATCATACCCAAATCCTTCATATCGAGATCAGAAGTCATATCTTGCTTGTAACAACAAAACTTCTCGAATAAGTCATGAAAATCGGGTTCTCATCACCAACAATGTAATAGTATAGGTTTGGATGAGCAACACTCTTGTTGAAACCCAAACTTCATCAAGAATCCATCTGTCTGATGTAGTTTCCAACTCATGGATGGTAGTATATATGAGAGTGCATCGGGATACTAGATCAATATGTCTCATCATAGTTCACTCCCTCTGCTTGTCAGAATCCTCTGACTACAAGTCTCATTTTTGTATTTCTCAACACTTCCATCAGTTGCATGTCTTTCTTCCTCTTGCAGACTTTCTCAAACCCAGACACATATTTTATGGCCTACTGTAAATTCCCTGTAAATATCAATTGGATCAATTGTATCAATGGTTGTCTCCCTCTAAACTGTTGAGGGGGAGAAGGTATTTGTATTTTCCTTCTTCTCAAATAGTTTTGAGTCCCTCTAAGTCGAGCAACTCCCTCTAAAGTCTTGAAGGAAAAACATCTTCCTTTGTTGTTAACCTTCCTGGAACAAATGACAGGAAATAAGACAAGAATATCTCCTAGAGGATACTCATGAGTACATCTCTAGAATCAAGACAATTTAAGGATTGTTGTCACAGCTACAACACCTACTTGTAATGTAGCATGATAATTTAAAACAATCAAACCTAGAGTCTTCACTTCTAGTGTGTTGTTCTTATGAAAGCACTGAGACTTCTTTGGGGCCATGAATGCATGAAGGGTTCCTTCCTCCTGCAAGTACCATTATGTCAATGATGTAAATAATATATATATATATACACACAAGTGCATACCTGAGAGTGTACACCAATAGAGTTTCTTCTTGTTTGTCAATGTCATGATGATAAATGACATTCCTCAGTTGTTTTCTTTGTAGCCATCTCAAATTTGTGCCAAACTTTTGTCCAAGTATGCATCCCTGGTGCAAGTTCTAATGTTCCCTTGAAGTCTGCGCTGAGATGGAGATGTATGCAGGTTGTCCTTGCTTCAGATTTGTCAGACTTATCCCTTAGGACAGGCCTCAGATATAAGCCTCTTAGTTGTAAGTTCCATTATGATATCTTGGAAACAATAAGGTTGTAAATGGCACAAAATACACCCAGTGGCTTTAGGTTTTAGTTCCCACTAATAACTAGGCTCTACTGCACCCAAAACTTATCCTAAGAAGTGAAAAGATCAATCCTGTACCAACTTCTTGCACCCCAACAAGCTCTAATGCATCCAAAAAGAAAACTTACAGCCTCACTCACTCAACATGAGTGACAATAAAGATCTCGGCCCTTTGGTAGATGGATCCACCCATACACAAGAGAATTGTTGCTCTTAAATATTACCTCATCCCTCTTAGGAAGAATTACTCTGGTAGAGGAAACTTGGCCCCAATATAGAGAACAACCTCTCTAATAGATAAATAAACCCCCATAATGAAATGTTACGCCCAAGAGTTATAGATTTAGCTTCCATAAGGAAAATAGGTTCCCTTCTTCAAGGAATTGACTTCCTCAAGAAAACTCTACCTCCACAAATGAGAAACTCTACTCCAACAATCATAACTTTGTTTCCAAGAGATGAATACTCATCTAGCATATAAAAATTATCCCCAATGAGTAAACTCAACCCTTGTCTCAATGAAATGTTGTCTACAATCACCCACAATGCAACCACTGAATTTTGGATAGTCGACCTTCTTCACAGAGCTCGGCCTATACTAGTAGTATGCGGTCAACTTTAGAAATTTGTTACAAAAGTTTTCTAGGTTCGTCCCCTTCAATTTTTACCACATGGTTTGAGGAAGGATTCACCTTCTTCTTGCTTACTACATAAACCTTTCTTTTGGGCTGCAACAGCCTTAGAGGCTTGCGGCCACTTCAATTGGACAGTCAGGCCTCATCCTAGGCTCCGAGATCTTCTCCTTACATTTTGATTGGTGTGAGGTTTCCCATAGGCTCCGACCTCCTCTCCTATACGCTACAAAATTTTAAAAAGAAGCTCCAACCCTTAGAGGGGTTTCTCTTTTTTCTGCGGTCTCCTCATCATCTACCATGGAAAATTAAGAAGGGTTTGACCCTCTTTTATTCAGTCCTACAGTAAGGTTTTGGTAGACCTTACCTTCAATTTTTAATGTACAATAGTCTTCTTCAAGCCTGCATTGATACCATGTTAAGTTTTTAATGAGCTATGAATCGTGTATCCTCTTTAAATTTTCTATTTAACTATTACTTGAACCATAAATACTTCAAATAGCTAATATCAGAAGAAGAATAACCATGCACAAGAACACAAGAATTATCCTAGAAAAACTTCTCAACAAGGGAAGAAAACCCATCCAATCCTTTTCTATATTACTCAAGAGAAATACCTCCCACACCATCACTAAACCTAGCACATAAGAGGGTGTTGTAATTTTCATAATTTCAGACCACAATTTCTGAAATCATGAGATGACACAATGATAAGTGTGTTTCCTCAATGGGGATTCACCTTTATTTATATAATACTTGTCACATCAAATGATCTGTCTATTGGAACGATAGGGCCAACATCAATAACTCAAAATATAATTAATAATTACCATATTAATTATATTTTATATTAATTATCTTTTACATTAAGGTGGGGCCGATCTGTACCCTTTACATAATCAATAGACTTACAGGTAACTCTGACTCTTGAAAAATATAGCAATTGATCTCATACACCCACTAGTGTTCAACCAATAGGGTCACATCCACAAGAATGTCCATATATCTATCTCACTACGTATTATAGGAGAACCACACTCACTAGTTCTCAGCCACTAGGATCATGTTCACCTGTGATCATCCACAAGCATGTCCAATTCAATAGATCTTCTTCCCCACTGCATTACATAGGAGAGTCATATGGATTTCATCATATCAACTCTCTTTTCAAAGGAAGCTAATACATTGTCTTCATCTCTATCTCATAACGATGCACCCTGTTGGAGCCGCCCTTGTTTTTTAACCCGTCACAATTTTCATTTTCTGATACTTAAAGATGGTCTTATTTTCCCCCAAGATCTTGAAAACTTTGCAACCTGGTCACGTGAGCAACGATGTTTTTCTACTCTCGAAACACATCCACTTTCATAAGAATGTTCGCTCCTTTTTGTTTTACTTCGGGATCTCGCAGTTCGGATGCTATAACCGATGAATTCACACGTCCCGAGTCACGAAACGACGAAGTCGTTTTAAATTTTCACTCAAGACAGTAACTAGGGTGGAATCTTTTAACTCATGATTAGACGTTGTCGGGGTTTCATGCCTCGGTGTTCACCAAGTCCGAATTTTTATTTTTACAACACCGAGAGCCAAGAACACGAAGTCCTATCTGGATAACCCATGTCAAGGATCAAAGGCAAAAAACTAACTATGGTAAATGTCGTTCTTGGCATTTTTCCACTCGACACTAACTTTTTCAAAAGTCGCAGCATCTAATCCCCGACTCATGAAGGCACGATGTAATTATAACATGATTAATTAATCGCCTAATCAAAGATTTTCTTCCCCTTAATTGAGTCTTAATTATCACCATCTTGCGATTTCTTGACTCGTCATACTAATCTCCCAGAAACTTGTCTTCGAGGTTTCGAGTTGCGATATGGCGAATAAAATGATTATAAAATTAATTATGCCCCAAATCGCGATTACCGTTAATTAAACCAAAGTCGGTCCTCGCGATCTCGTGAGTTGGAGACTCAAAGTGTTAAAAGGAAATCCACGATGCAATGAACGACGAGAAGTTGATTAACGTTGGTAAGATTTGATTAATCAAGCTAAAGCAAGATGTATCCCGTGCCTCAAGGCTTGCACGTTTCTCGAGGTAGCCATTTCTCTCCATACTTCGACTGACTATCAAACGACCAGAAATTTATGACATTTATGGAGAAATAGGGTAAATCTACGCATGTAAGATTGAATTTTATGCAATAAATTTATTTCTAATTACGATTTGACAGGCTTATTTTGAAAATTACCGAGTTTTCAAATATATATAGGAGTTTCTTTTCATTATAACGAATGCATTTTCATAAGCACGCAGAGCTCATCAATTCTGAGTAAACTAATTTCTGCATGTATACGTAGTTCTATCATAGAAGAGAGAAAACACAAGCTTCGGCTATGGCTCCCCGAAAAGTAGCAAAGGCGAATGTCGAGGTCACAGGACAAGGCTCAGACAATGTCCTCGACACTTCGCCCCGAAGTGTCGACTCGGTCCCCGACTGGTCATTTGTTTCAGGCATTTTGCAATCGAAATTGGTGGATTATTCAGACGACTCAGACGACAATGAAAAGGATAATCTAAACACCAAATACAAGATATTTGTCCAATCCGGAATGCACAGGGTAGTAGCCAGACCACGGTTGCTCCCATATTATGACATGATCTGATGGGCATTGGATCACATGGACATACCCACCAGGACTATCATGAACGGGCAGCGAGTCACTGTCGAGACTTTTAGGCCCGAGCATCTACAAACTATGTATAAGCTACCCGCGACGTCTAAATATACATATGGCACTGAGTTCCTAGAGGAATTCAAGGAGAAGGAGTCCATCAAGTATGACAAAACCATGCCCGATTTGATAAAGGATTGGGTTTTGCACACAACGAAATTCAAAGCAAATGACCAGGGCATTTATTCAATCACTTCACTAGAGCCACAGTATAAATATGTGGCCATGATGACATGTCGACTATTTGGGAGAGAGGACACATCGCATTTTTTCATTGCGTTGGTGCCTCTTATGTTTCGGGTCGTAGAAGGTTGCTCTTTTAACTGGGCAAAGATACTCTCGAATAGTTTGGCCAACCGGGTCACAGAGTATCGGGAGCAGAAGGAAAGTGGGAGACCGTCCTCATTCTTCATGTCCTCATATATTATGGATGTGATATGTTCCATGACACCATTTCCATTGATGAGATGGGCTTGGAATCCAGCCGAAGATAGACCCATACATGTATATCACGAAAATCTATGGGAAAATAAAGCAAACAATTTCTCATATGAAATTTTTAACTGGGTGATGGTGCCCCTGCATATCGCCATTTTTGGGCATCCACCACCTCGTATCACGGACAACATTGTAGCAAATCTGAGTGGCATAGCGGACTGGTACGTGGAGGAAGATTTCTTGTACTTTAGAGTGTTCGGGGCTATTGTTCCCCTGCTTGCGCTACCATTGTTCATTCCCGACAAGCTGTCTTGTCGCGAGGTCGCCCTGCAGACATTAATTGGCGGGGTGAGTAAAGAACTCAAAGGATAATCAAAGAAGGTGTGGCTGTCTTTTCCCATTCGACTGAATTCTTATTCTTTATTGGATTTTGGGCATGCCAAAGTCGAGGCTACAGCCCTGGAAGACCTGAATTTGGTCTCCATCGAGTATAAGAAGCATGATCCACAGAAGGTTGTGAGCAACCATTTAGCTAATTGTGGGCTAAAGAGTTTTGAGCATGAGATTTCACCCCCGGATGAAATTTTTCAGGGGGCGAGGTCTTATGAAGAAGTTCTAGCTCGGATCCAATCCTTAGCTCCTGAAGACACAGCATCTGTATTGAAATTCTAGGAACATAGACGAAGTTGTCTTCCCACTGTGTTGCGAGGAGGGAGTCTGGGTGTTTCCGAGACGGAACCGAAAGACATTGAAGGGTCTAAGTATGCAACTCCTGACCTTGGAAAACACCAGGACAAGGAGGGACAAATGAAGAATGTCGAAGCAGAGGTAAAGACTCTGGACCCACCAAAGAAACAGAACCCGAAGACCGAGATAAAGACTCCAGAACCACCAAAAAGGCAGAGTCCTGTCAATACTCCAGGAAGATCAACAAAACAAATAGGGGAACCCATCACTTCTGTCACCCCCTTGCAGTCAACACAGGGGAATATCGAAGAAGGATGGATATTCAATGAGGAGCTAAAGCCCATAAGAGTCGAAGAACTTCCTCCAAACGAATTCTTCTTTGATAAAAAGAGAAAAGCGGTGGTAAAAAGGGAATTCTACCAAGAGGGAGAGTCGACTGCTAAAAAGTTCAAAGTTATGACCGACGGAAAAAATAAAAAGAATGAGCAATTCTCCACGGAGATCACAGGGACGCTGGGAGCATATGCATCGACTAATCAATTCTCGGTCAGGATTTTAAAGAACCAACTCAAAAGAAAAAATTTCCTAATCAGGACTCTCGAGGTCAGATTGGCCTCGACCACGGAAAATGCTAGAGGCCAAGTGAGTATGGCGATAGAGAAGGCCTAATTGGCTGATAGAAATGAAATAGAGGTACTCAAAACCAAGCTGGAGCAAGCACATCTAGTGGTCCGAGACGGTCAGATACAGGCGGCCCTATAGAAGACTATGATTGAAGAGCTGCAGGCTTGGGCAACGATCATTGAAAGAAGAATGATCGACGTGGAGATGTTCAAATCCCAGGCCATGGGAATTCAGAGTAGAATCTCTTCGGCTCAGCAGAGTTTGCTCTCCAGGAGAGGAGAGATCCGAGAAAATTGTCTATTGGTAAATCAGGTTTTCGAGAACCTGACTACTAGAAAAAAGGGATGCAGAAGTGGCTCGAGTCACTTTCCAGGAGGCGGTGATAGCCACAAATAACAGAGTTTCGGCAGGTGCTCCCCGACTCTCCATCCCAAAATAAACCAGAGGTAATATTCTGCTGAAGGATTGGGAGCACAACATTTCCCTGGGCAAGGAGCAAGCTCAAAATGTAATCCATTATTTAGAAGAAGCTTTTAATTCCATAGACGGCGAGCTGTTGGGTATGGACAGTGGAGGCGATGCAGAAGAATTGATGCAAATGAATGTGGAACAGATCTCACTTGATTTGAAAGAGAAGGATGAGAGAGATTTGGCCGATATCTCTCAGATAGATAGGGTGGACATGGTCCAAGTTGATAATCACATGATCAAACCCAGTGCGCAACTAAGTTCCCTTGACATCATCGGTGCACAAATGGAAGACAAGCTACAATAGTTAGCCAGAGAATGTTACTTTGTTAAGGCCAGCTGTCAAGTAGAGCCTTCATGACTCGTATCTCAGCTTGTGGAAAGATGTATCGCTTGCACCGAGTCCACACGAAGACGAGCACTTGGCACTAAGTGAAGACAGAGTAGGGGAAATGGCGCGATTGCTCTCTCCTCTGTCATAACTGAAATTTTGTGACTATTGAGATTCTACCTGCTTTGTAAAAATTGTATAAATATACCCCAGAGAGAAATAAACGAGGCTGGACCCTTTTTGAGATTTTGAAAGAGAGTTTTTACATTGAGATTTAATACAAGTGGATCCGAGATTCTCAATTCCGTCACTACTATATTACAAGTTTTCTTTCTTGTTCCTCATTTTTCAATTTCAATTCATATTCATAATTGATGTGCTTCGTTATAATTTAGTACGACCACTACTATAACGAATAAATTTGGGTTTTTTGTAATTGTTTATTGTCTTTCCTCTGCACCAGCTATCAACGGTGTAAGACCAATCTGCAGTTTCGAAATTCTACATGTATTTTTGTTTACATCGGTTATTTTCTTACATATTTTCCTCTCCTGTTTACTTCGTGAGATTTTCCCCTGGTAGGAACCTAACACCGTAAATGACTCAATGTTTTCTCCCATCTCGCCCCTTTTATTTAAATATAATACAGTTACGGGAACGAGCCTTAGATTCGCCTCTGTATTCTAATTCTACAATTGAAAGTTCTCTTTTACAAGACTAAACTGAGACAACACTTAACCTCTTTTAAAGTTTTTTCCTACCTGCATTGTTCCCCTATGACAGTTCTTGTACCAACTCAACCTAATTTTGAACCCAGACTATTGAACCAAACACACATCGCTTTAAACCTCTTCAATACCACCCTTAAAACAACAACTAACCGGGCCTAACTTGAACAAGCATGGGCAGCCATTGAACGAGACATAACTATCCAGGAGCAGTTTGAAGCCAGATAATGCCAAAAAAGAAATATCCCTTAGATTTCTTCTCTGAGGGTTGACGTTTCTACCTTCTCCATCTTTTAACCACTTTTGGATGCCTTGACACTGTACTTTTGAGCCTTAAGTACAAACTCAGGAACAACATCTTACTGGCGCCGTTGCCGGGGAGCGAAGTTACGAAATCTTTTTCCCTGGGAAAACGACATTTATTTTTCGTTGAAAGTGTTACCCTTTGATGGTGAACAAAGAGTACACACCTTTTAAGACTTTTTATCTTTCACTTGGCGACTCCATGAAGAAATAAACTGGCATTCATTTGAAGGAATACCAGACAAAACCTAGATGGTGAGCAGATTACACCCGTTACTGATCTTGAAAAAATTCTAAAGGCGAGAGGCTCTTTTAAGCCTACCACTGTTGTTTACCAACTTGAAATCCCATCACCGAAGGCTGAGAGTCCTTTCGAACCTTCAACTTCGCTCAGTCCTCGCGTTCCTTATCCTTCCTCACCAGACTTTCCTCTTCGCGAAGAAAATAAATATTCCCTTTTCATTTTCCAAAACCCCTTGTATAACTCCCCACAAACAACGATGGCAGCTGCCGGAGGAGGAGGTGGAGGGTTTATAGGAGGAGGAGGAGGGTTTGGAGGAGGTGGAGGAGGAGGTGGATGTGTCCCTCTAGGAGGAGGTGGAGGTCAAGGGCCTTCCCCCCCTCCCAGAGTTTTTGCGAAAGTCGTAGCCCGATACGCTCCTTTAGTGTTGTCCGTCCCCCTACACGATATTCTAGAAAACTACATAAAAAATTTACCGAAATTCATCGGGGAGGAAGATTTGACCGCTGCTGAACATATTAATTTCTTCGATCAATTCATAGATATCTTTGGTATCGAGCACGAGGATGTATATTTGAGGCTCCTTGTACAAACTTTTGAAGGTCAGGTCCGAACTTGGTTTCGAAGCCTACCCGCAGCTTCTATCCCATCATATGAGGCTTTGGAAGATTCTTTCCTCAGACAATGGGGTAAGAGAAAAGACCATCTCTATTATCTAACCGAATTTGGGTCTTTGAAGAAAAAGAACTCAGAAACAGTCATGGAATTCATTCTGAGATTCAACAAACTGTACAATAAAATACCAGCTGAAGTCAAACCATCTCAACCCACGACCAAAGTGACCTTCGCCGGAGCTTTCGAGCTAGATTTCGCACTACTTTTGCGAGAGCGAAGGGGAGCCAACTTAAACCCTATGCAGGACGATGTGGTAGAGATAGAATCTAATATAATGGCTTCGGGTAAACTTAAGGCTAGAGTAGAGACTGGAAACCAAGAGACCAAGCACTTTAGAGAACAAGCTGGCCCTTCAGGGTCCAATAGATCCTCAGATGATAGGGTGGATGATATGGCTAGAGTGATTAAAGAGTTTTCAAATAAAATAACCCAGATGGAGCTCGAACAGGCCAAGGCTGACTCTTACCCCAAAAAAGATTTTAGGAAAATTCAAAACCCTCCTAATCAACAAAGACAAATAAAAAAGGAGGATAAAAAAATACAAGCTCCCTTGAAGAACGAAAATTTTATAGGAGCCAACAATTTTCAAGACTTCGAGGATTCAGATAATGATGTCACAAACTTTGGTGATGACTGTAGTCAACCATATCTAACCCGCGAAGACTATGAAAATTATCTCAATACACCGAAGCCATCAAATGAGAGTGAGGAGGGTGATCACACCGAGACCTGTGAATCTAAATCAGAGACTGAGATAATGATGGTTGATTTTCAACCAAAGTACAATCTAAGATCTAAGAATAAGCCCACCTCCACGACTCAACCCAAGAAAATCCTTCAAAGAGTCCAAGCTTATGAACCTCCTTCGGATGAGACCCCATTACCCAACAACAAAACTAGGAAAGTAAGCACTCAAGAGTCTGAGGTGGAAAAAGTTGGAACTCAAACATAGCCAACCGAACCCGTAAATAAAGCCACGTCTTCAACTAGGACCATGAATGATAAATTTGTCCAGACAAATAAGTCAGAAAAGAAGAATTTGAAAGTCTCAACCGAAGAATCAGACAAGGTGAGCGGAGCTTTTAGTTTTGAAAATGAGTTAAACAAAATTAAGATACCAATCCCTTTGGTGGAATTAGTGGAAAACCCCATTTATCGCAAACAAATTACCAAAATGATAGGTGTCTCTGAGATAGAAAGCCAGTCTGATGTCATAAACTTGGAAGATGATAGACCTAACATCACTTTCGGTCCCCATTTCGAAGGGTCCAACGACAACATCGCTCCCTTTTATATCACCCTGAACGTATATGACCAGTTGCTGCATAATTGTATGTTAGACTCTGGAGCTTCCCATAATGTTATGCCCAAAATTATAATGAAGAAGCTGGGTCTCTAGATCACAAGACCTTATGGAAATCTGTACTCTTTTGATTTGAGGAAAGGTAAATGCATGGGGATGATAAAGGATCTGGTAGTTACCCTAGCGCAAGTCCCGGTTAAGAGTATCCTGATGGATGTGGTTATCACCGATATTCCCCCTAAGTATGGCATGATGTTATCTAGGTCATGGGGAGCCAAGCTGGGGGGTTCTCTTTAGTTAGACATGACTTATGCAACAATCCCTGTGTTCGATGGTCAGTTCACTCATTTATACAGAGAAACAAGATTAGCATATACGGTCAGTGACCCTCAAAACCCACACAACTTCCCTATTTACATTGAGACCAAGCTCTGGGAAATTGCATCTTGTGTTTTGATGATGGTCTGGATGGTTTCCTGGAGGAAATCGATACAAAGAAAGAAGAGTCAAACCCCATGATAGAAGAGCTGTGTAATACTGGTGTCTGGAAAATGTATTTTGATGGTGCTTCGTCTTCTGAAGGGGTAGGTGCTGGAATACTTTTGGTGGCACCTAAAGGTAAGTTCATTGTTCCTTTCTCCTATGATTTGCAGTGGGACATAGATTACACTAATAACATATGCGAGTATGAAGCATTGATCTTAGGATTAGAGGCTGCCAAAAGGCTCAATATAAAAAACTTGGAGGTATATGGTGATGTGGAATTAATAGTAAAACAAGTAAAACGACAGTACCTGGCCAGACATCCCAGACTAAGAGCATATAGAAATTGTGCTTGGGATCTCATGGAAAAAAATTTCTCATCTGTGAATATCCATTTTATCCCTCGTGCAAAGAATCTACATGATGATGCATTGGCAAAGGCAGCCTCAACCTTCTCTCCTCCCACGACCTTCAAAATGAAGTACCACATTGAAATCAGATACAAACCCTCCTTACCAAACAAAATCCGACACTCGCAATTCTTTGAAGCTGACGAACAAATCAAGAAATTCCTTACAGCAGTAGGCAAATTCTCAGATACTCACGCTGACCAAGAAAATCAGAATGACTCCAGGTGGATCATGCAAGAAGGAGAGGAACCTGAAGTCTTCCGAGAAAAAATTGCGGATCATCGTATGCTGGTCCTTAAAAGAAATCAAATTCCCAAAGGATTGATTCCTTTGGAAACACTTTTTGATCAGAACGATATACCTGTGAAGTCCACTTTGCAGCCCTAACCAGAAGAAGTGGAGGACTGCGATATAGGAAGCGGAAAAGAACCTTGAATGGTAAAAATATCAAAATTCCTCCCTCCCAAAGAGAAGGTTAAGTACAAAGACTTACTCAGACAATATAAAGATGTTTTCGCCTGGTCCTATGATGAATTGAAAACGTATGACACTTCCATTATTGATCACAAGATACCTTTGAAACCTGGGATCAAACTGTTTAGGCAAAAGCTTAGGCAAATCAACCCCATTTTGTTACCCGTGATAGAAAAGGAAGTTAAAAAACTCTTGGACACAAAACTTATCGTACCTCTGAGATACTCGGACTGGGTAGCTAACCTAGTCCTAGTCAGGAAAAAGAATGGGGAAATCAGACTATGTGTGGATTTCTGAAACTTAAACAAGTCGTCTCTCAAATTTAACTACCCGCTGCCCAAGATGGGCCATGTTTTAGAAAGGGTTGTTGGAGATAATCGAATGTCTATGATAGATGGTTTCTCTGGTTATAATCAGATTGCTATGAATGAACAAGACAGGGAAAAAACTGCTTTCACCACACCCTGGGGCACTTTCATGTATGATAAAATGCCTTTTGGTTTGATGAATGCAGGGGCCACTTTCCAGCGAGCTATGGACATCGCTTTCGTAGGAGAAAGGGACAAGCTCGTAGTTATTTACCTTGATGATCTGACGGTTTTTTCTAAAATTGACGAAGAACATTTGATGCATCTAAGACAGACATTCAAAAAGTGTCGTAGGTTTGGTCTATCCCTTAACCAAAATAAATCACATTTCGCTATGTGGGAAGGTAAGCTTCTAGGCCAGGTAGTATCTAATGAAGGAATCAGGATTGATCCTAAGAGGATTGGAGCGATAGATACTATCACTATCCTGAGAAATATAAATGAAATTCAATCATTCTTAGGAAAGATAAATTTTCTACGAAGGTTCATCCCAAATTTCGCTGAGATTGTCAAACTGATTATAGGAATGTTGAAGAAGGATAGCAGGGTAAACAGGACCACCGAGGACAGGGCGTCGTTCACGCATATTAAAAAAGTTATAAGCGATGCACCTGTGTTAGCAAGTCCGGATTATCTGAAAGATTTTCTCATCTTCTCTTTTTCTTCTGAACATACCATCGCCGCAGTACTCTTGCAAAAAAATGAAGAGGGGTTCGAACAGCCGATAGCGCTTTTCAGAAAAAGCCTCAGAGATGCAGAACTGAAATATGACATAATGGAAAAACAAGCATACTCAATGGTAAAAGCATTGAAATCATTTAGAACCTATGTGCTACATTCAAAAATAATCTCATATGTGCCCACCAGTTCTGTAAAAGACATATTGGTACAGCCGGACAGTGACAGAAAACGAGGGCGATGGCTCACTAAAATACAAGAATTTGATTTGGAAGTCAAGCCAACTAAATTGATAAAGGGGCAGGGTCTGGCCAAACTCTTGGCTGAGTCAAATCTTATAGCTCTTGATATTAATTGCCTGCAAGAAGAAGACGAAGACACACACCTGCATGAGCCAGATTACCAAACAGATCCAAGTAAGGTCGGGGAAAAGTTCATATCGTCAGGCTGGTATAAAGACATAGTGTTCTACTTATTGAAATTGAAATACCCAAATGAACTATCACCAGCCAAGTGCAAAACTTTAAAACTCCATGCTGTAAAATATTGCATCACCGAAAACTAGCTATACTAGAAAGATCCACTTGGGTTCCTGCTAGTCTGTTTGGTTGAGTCAAAAACTCCATAGGTTATAGAGGAATTTCATGAAGGAGTCTGTGGAGGACACCATGCATGGAGAGCCACAACCTATAAGATTTTGAGAGTCGGATACTATTGGCTGAAACTATTTTCAGACGTTAATGCCAAAGTACGCGCGTGCAACCCTTGTCAAATATTCGTTGGTAAACAGAAACTCCCTGCACTACCATTCGTTCCAGTCAAAGTTGAAGCCCCATTTCAATAGTGGGGTCTAGACTTCATAGGGGAAATTAATCCTCATTCCAGTGCTCAACATAAATGGATCCTAACAACTACGGATTATTTTACTAAGTGGGTGGAAGCCATTCCAACCAAAAGGGCAACAGACTCGGTGGTGATCGATTTCTTGGAAGACAACATCGTGTCAAATTCGGGTGTCCCCAAAAGATAGTTACCAATAATTCCCAGGCCTTCAAATCTATGGATATGATCAGCTTCTGTCAAAAGTATAATATCATTCTCATCCATTCCACTGCATATTACCCACATGGGAACGGATTAGCCGAATCATCTAGCAAGAGTCTGGTGAACATAATCAAGAAAGTACTGGATGAAATAAAAAGGTCTTGGCATGTGCACTTGAAATACGCATTATGGGCAAACCACATTAGCACTAAAAGGTCTATTAGAATTTCGCCATTTCAAATGGTCTATGGGACCGATGCGGTCCTATCTATAAACCTAGTGCTGCTAGTGATGAAGTTATGGCAGGATCAAAATGAAAAACCCAATCACGTAACCAGGAGAATTAACCAGCTGATCGAGGTTCAACAGCATAGAGTTGAATTCGATGAAAAAATGCAAAAGTACCAGGATGAAATGAAAGCATTGTTCGATCTCAAGGAAAAAGACAGGGAATTCCTTCTAGGTGACTTAGTACTAAGATGGGATGCAAGAAAAGAGGAAGCCGCGAAGCATGGTAAATTTGATCACCTCTAGTATGGACCATTCAGGGTCTCAGCTCCTAAAGGGAAAAATTCCTTCCTGCTGGAAAACATCGACGGAGAAGTCCTCAACTCCCCTGTCAACGGGAAATATCTGAAAAATTACATGACATAACAGTTGCCATTTAAAAAAAAAAAAATGTGTGTACATACATGTATTTTTATTTTAAGCATTGCCCTTTGGCTTTCTATTTTCTTCTATTCATAATTTTTAGACGTATTTCGAATAAAGTTTGTATTTTCTTTTTTATAGGATTCCAACTGCTTGCAAAGCCAGCAGGAAGAGTAATTCGCAAGGTGGTGTCGGAAATAAATCGTCATGAAACAGGTGATACCTAAAAGTAGTTTCATAGTGCACAAAGAAATTGAAAAGAAAAGGTAAAGGTGGACTTTCTCAATACACATGTTATGAAAGATTGTCAAAGTAAACCAACATAAGGTCATTTGAAATACAATATCGGCTAAATTATTAGATAACAGGATTATTTCTTGGCTTGATACCCTTTGATTTAAAATAATTTGAATGATACACTAAATCTAAAAGCAGTCAGTCGAAAATAACTTTCCCCAAAGATATCTACAAGAGCCAGTCTCGAACTATTTTGACCTTCTGTATTGTCAATCAATGAATCGTTGCCTTGTATCTTGCCTGTTTTCGGGTCTAATTTTTGACAAGCTACCATATTTTCATTTCATTATGAAGGAATAAAAGTTTTCGTTTTAGCCTCTTGAGTCTCAAAACAAATTGTGGAAAGAAAGTGGGTCTCCACAACTACTTGATCCCCTGCTAAGTGAAGGAACGTTTAGAGCGATCCTAACTTTCCTAGGTTTTTCAACAACATCAAAAGAATCAAAGCTTGCTCAAACAGGATGCCCCTTAAAAAAAATTATTTTCCCTGTCTCCCTAAGAACGAAGGTGTTGTGAGGGTCAAGGGAATATTGGTACCGAGTAATCAAAATAAGTTGACAGACCTCTGATGCAAAATATTACACAGATATCAGCCCTAATATAAACTGATTGCCCCCATCTTCGCGCTCAAAAAAATAAATTATAAGACAGGTGGCGAAAGGAAATTTAGAAATGATTTCCCCCACCTAGTCCAAGAAGACGATGAAAGGAAATTCAGAAATGATTTCCCTCATCTTAGCATTTAAATGCATAAATATTTTCCGAAGTGGTGAAAGGAAATTCAGTAAAAGGGGTCAGATAACTTCACCGGGATACTGAACAGGCTCGCTAGCAATGAAGAAATGTCTGAGATATCTGTAAGGTTGTTATACATGAATATCATTCTACTCTGGTAACCAATGCTTTCTAAAAACTTGATCCACATCCCAAGTTCAGACAGGACTCCCCAATTAAAAATATATAATCTCATTCTTTTGATGCAAGCCGAGAGCCACAAGATCTGTTAAGTCTCCTAGGGTCGTTTCGACTGTCTCAAAACATACCCAAAGTTAGTAGTGGGAAAGGGAAAATTGTGAAAGGGACTACAGCTGTGTTTGAAAAGAGTATCTGATTTTGAAAAACTTCTCGAGGTAAAGAACAAAGTCTTTTCCCCCCTTCGATCCTTTTTCCATGGAATTTTTTCACCTGATTGAGCTTTTGACTCCATTTACCCAATATTGGCACGTGGTCTATTGTTCTTCCCGCCTCACAGGAAGGCGGGATCCCTAGTTGGAGCCTATGTTGGAGTCGCCCTTGTTTTTTAACCCGTCACAATTTTTGTTTTTTGATACTTAAAGATGGTCTTATTTTCCCCTGAGATCTTGAAAACTCTGCAACCTAGTCGCGTGAGCAGCGATGTTTTTCTACTCTCAAAACATGTCCACTTTCATAAGAATGTCACTCCTTTTTGTTTTACTTCGGGATCTCGCAGGTCAGATGCTATAACCCATGAATTCACACGTCCCGAGTCACAAAACGGCGAAGTTGTTTTAAATTTTCACTCAAGAAAGTAACCAGGGTGGAATCTTTTAACTCATGATTAGACATCGTTGGGGTTTCGTGCCTCGATGTTCACCAAGTCCGAATTTTTATTTTTACAGCCCCGAGAGCCGAGAACGCAAAGTCCTATCCGGATAACCCATGTCAAGGATCAAAGGTAAAAAAATAACTATGGTAAATGTTGTTCTCAGCATTTCGCCACTCGGCACTAACTTTTTCAAAAGTTGTAGCATCTAATCCCCGACTCACGAAGGCACGATGTAATTATAACATGATTAATTAATCGCCTAATCCAAGATTTTCTTCCCCTTAATTGAGTCTTAATTATCGCCATCTTGCGGTTTCGCGACTCAGCATATTAATCTCCCATAAACTTGTCTTCGAGGTTCTGAGTTGGGATATGGTGAATAAAATGATTATAAAACTAATTATGCCCCAAATCATGATTACCGTTAATTAAGCCAAAGTTGGTCCTCGCGATCTCGCGAGTTGGAGACTCAAAGTGTTAAAAGGAATTCCACGATGCAATGAACGGCGAGACGTTGATTAACGTTGGTAAGAATTGATTAATCAAGATAAAGCAAGATATATCTCGTGCCTCGAGGCTTGCACATTTCCCAAGGTAGCCATTTCTCTCCATACTTCGACTGACTGTCAAACCGCCAGAAATTTATGACATTTATGGAGAAATAGGGTAAATCTACGCATGTAAGATCGAATTTTATGCAATAAATTTATTTCTAATTATGATTTGACAGGCTTATTTTGAAAAGTACTAAGTTTTCAAATATATATAGGAGTTTCTTTTCATTATAACGAATGCATTTTCATAAGCACGCAGAGCTCATCAATTCCAAGTAAACTAATTTCTGCATGTATACACAGTTCTATCGTAGAAGAACGAAAACACAAGCTTCAGCTATGGCTCCGCAGAAAGCAACAAAGGCGAATGTTAAGGTCATAGGACAAGGCTCAGACAATGTCTCCGACACCTCACCTCGAAGTGTCGACTCGGTCCCCGACTGGTCATTTGTTTCAGGCATTTTGCAATCGAAATTGGTGGATTATTTAGACGACTCGGACGACAATGAAAATGATGATCTAAACACCAAATACAAGATAGTTGTCCAATCCATAATGCACAGGGTAGCAGCCAGACCACGGTTGCTCCCATATTATGACATGATCCGACGGGCGTTGGATCACGTGGACATACCCACCAGGAATATCATGAACGGGCAGTGAGTCACTGTTGGGACTTTTAGGCTCGAGCATATACAAACTATGTATAAGCTACCCGTGACGTATGAATATACATATGGCACTGAGTTCCTAGAGGAATTCAAGGAGAAGGAGTGCATCCAGTACGACAAAACCATGCCCGATTTGATAAAGGATTGGGTTTCGCGCACCGCGAAATTTAAAGCAAATGACCAGGGCATTTATTCAATCGCTTTGTTGGAGCCACAGTATAAATATGTGGCCATGATGACATGTCGGCTATTTGGGAGAGAGAACACATCGAATTTTTTCATTGTGTGGGTGCCTCTTATGTTTCGCGTCGCAGAAGGTTGCTCTTTTAATTGGGCAAAGATACTCTTGGATAGTTTGGCCAACCGGGTCACAGAGTATTGGGAGCAGAAGGAAAGTGGGAGACCATCCTCATTCTTCATGTCCGCATATATTATGGATGCGATATGTTCCATGACACCATTTCCATTGATGAGTTGGGCTTGGACTCCGGCCGAAGACAGGCCCATATATGTATATCATGAAAAGCTATGGGAAAATAAAGTGAAGAATTTCACATATGAAATTTTTAACTGGGTGATGGTGCCCCTGCATATCGTCATTTTTGGTCATCCACCACCTTGTATCGTGGACAACATTGCAACAAATCTTAGTGTCATAGCGGACTGGTACGTGGAGGCAGAGTTCTCGTACTTCAAAGTGTTCAGGGCTACTGCTCCCCCGCTTGCGCTACCATTGTTCATTCCCGACAAGCTGGCTTGTCGCGAGGTCGCCCGACAGACATTAATTGGTGGGGTGAGTAAAGAACTCAAAGGATACTCAAAGAAGGTGTGGCCATCTTTTCCCATTTGGCTGAATTCTTATTCTTTATTGGATTTCGAGCATGCCAAAGTCGAGGCTGTAGCCCCAGAAGAACTGAATTTGGTCTCCATCGAGTATAAGAAGCATGATCCACAGAAGGTTGTGAGCAACCATTTAGCTAATTGTGGGCTAAAGAGGTTTGAGCATGATATTTCACCCACGGATGACATTTTTCGAGGTGTGAGGTCTTATGAAGAAGTTCTAGCTCGGATCCGATCCTTAGCACCCAAAGACACAGCCTCTATATTGAAATTCCAAGAACATAGATGAAGTTGTCTTCCCGCTGTGTTGTGGGAGGGAGCCCGGGTGTTTCCGAGATGAAACTGAAAGACGCTGAAGGGTCTAAGGACACAACTCCTAACCTTGGAAAACACCAGGACAAGGAGGGACAAATGAAGAATCTCGAATCAGAGGTAAAGACTCTGGACCCACCAAAGAAACAGAACCCAAAGACTGAGATAAAGACTCCAGAACCACCAAAAAGGCAGAGTCCTGTCAATACTCTAGGAAGATCAACAAAACAAATAGGGGAACCCATCACTTCTGTCACCCCCTTGTAGTCAACACAGGGGAATATCGAAGAAGGATGGATATTCAATGAGGAGCTAAGGCCCATAAGAGATGAAGAACTTCCTCTGGACGAATTCTTCTTTGATAAAAAGAGAAAAGCGGTGGTAAAAAGGGAATTCTACCAAGAGGGAGAGTCGACTACTAAGAAGTTCAAAGTTATGACCGATGGAAAAAATAAAAAGAATGAGAAATTCACCACAGAGATATCAGGGACGCTGGGAGCGTATGCATCGGCTAATCAATTCTCGGTCGGGCTTTTAAAGAACCAACTCAAAAGAAAAAATCGCCTAATCAGGACTCTCGAGGTCAGATTGGCCTCGGCCATAGAAAATGCTAGAGGCCAAGTGAGTATGGAGATAGAGCAAGCCCGATTGGATGATAGAAATGAAATAGAGGTACTCAAAACCAAGCTAGAGAAAGCACATCTAGTGGTCCAAGATGGTCGGATACAGGCGGGCCTACAGAAGACTATGATTGAAGAGCTGCAGGCTCAGGCGATGATCATCAAAATTAGAATGATCGACATGGAGATGTTCAAATCCCAGGCCATGGGAATTCAGAGCAGAATCTCTTTGGCTCAGCAGAGTTTGCTCTCCAGGATAGGAGAGATCCGGTAAAATTGTCTGGTTGTAAATCAGGTTTCCGAGAACCAGACTGCCAGAGAAAGGGATGCAGAAGCGGCTCGGGTCGCCTTCCAGGAGGTGGTGATAGCCATGAATAACAGAGTTTTGGCAGGTGCTCCCGGGCTCACCATCCCAGAACAAACTAGAGGTAATATTCTGTTGAAGGATTGGGAGCACAAAATTGCCCTGGGCAAGGAGTAAGCTCAAAAGGTAATCCATTCTTTAGAAGAAGCTTTTAATTGCATAGACAACAAGCTATTGGGTATGGACAGTGGAGGCGATGCAGAAGCATTGATGCAAATGAAAGTGGAACATATCTCACTTGATCTGAAAGAGAAGGATGAGAGAGATTCGGCCGATATCTCTTAAATAGATAGGGTGGACATGGCCCAAGTTGATAAGCACATGATCAAACCCAGCGCGCAACTAAGTGCCCTTGACATCATCGGTGCACAAATGGAAGACAAGCTACAATAGTTAGCTCGAGAATGTTACTTTGTCGAGGCCAGCTGTCAAGAAGAGCCTTCACAACTCATATCTCAGCTTGTGGAAAGATGTATCGCCTGCACCGAGTCCGCGCGAAGACGAGCACTTGGCACTAAGTGAAGACAGAGTAGGGGAAATGGAGCGATTTCTCTCTCCTCTGTCATAACTGAAATTTTGTGACTATTGAGATTCTACCTGCTTTGTAAAAATTGTATAAATATACCCCATAGAGAAATAAACGGGGCTGGACCCTTTTTGAGATTTTGTAAGAGAGTTTTTACATTGAGATTTAATACAAGCAGATCTGAGATTCTCAATTCCGTCACTACTGTATTGTAAGTTTGTTTTCTTGTTCCTCATTTTTCAATTTCAATTCATATTCATAATTGATGTGCTTCGTTATACTTTAGTACAACCACTACTATAATGAATAAATTTGGGTTTTCTGTAATTTTTTATTGTCTTTCCTCTGCACCAGCTATCAGGGGTGTAAGACCAATCTGCAGTTTCAGAATTCTACATGTATTTTTTGTTTTCTTACATATTTTCCTCTCCCGTTTACTTCGTGAGATTTTCCCCTGGTAGGAACCTGACACCGTAAATGGCTCAATGTTTTCTCCCATCTCGCCCCTTTTATTTGAATATAATACAGTTACGGGAATGAGCCTTAGATTCACCTCTGTATTCTAATTTTGCAATCAAAAGTTCTCTTTTACAAGACTAAACTGAGACAACACTTAACCTCTCTTAAAGTATTTTACTACCTGCGTTGTTCCCCCATGACAGTTCCTGTACCAACTCAACCTAATGTTGAACCTAGACTATTGAACCAAACACACATTGCTTTAAACCTCTTCAATACCATCCTTAAAATGGCAACTAACTAGGCTTAACTTGAACAAGCATGGGCAGCCATTGAACGAGACATAACTATCTAGGAGCAGTTTGAAGCCAGACAACACCAACAAAGAAATCTCCCATAGCTTTCTTCTTCGAGGTTTGACGTTTCTCCCTTCTCCATCTTCTAACCACTTTCAAATGCCTTGACACTATACTTTTGAGCCTTAAGTACAGACTCAGGAACAACACACCCAACTCATGGGAATTCACATGTTCACCTTGTGCTCAGCCACAGGCATGTCCAGCTCATTAGGTCTTCTTTCTCACTGCATTACATAGGAGAATCATCTGGATTTATTCTCAAATCTCTGTAAGGAGGATTCCATCACTACATTCTAGCTCTGTCTCAGATAGGAACAACACACCCATCTTAGGGGCTCTCTCTCAGGTTTGTGTCCTGGAGGATGTCTCATGCAATCGTAATCATCAACACACAGTTCTCACTCAGAATGGGCATCTGGTGGCATACCATAGTGAGACACTCTCTGAAACTGTCCAGAAATACCCCACCTATGACAAGTAAATTTATTCCATTTTACAAGCCTTTCATCAATGGAAACATTACATTCTGCTAAAAGAGACGATCATACACACTGATCATAAGCCTCTACAGTTCATACAGAAACATGATAAATTGCAGAACGAATGCCATTAGAAGTGGTCCACCTACCTATAGCAGTTCCATCTCAAAATCAAGTATAACACATGTATGTCCAATCGTGTCAATGACTACCTCATTCGGCCTCTTGTAGATACACTCACCACTGTGCTCCATTCCTATGGACATGAAACATTTGAGTGGCCCCAACTTTATCAATAAGATCGAGACTTTGTCACCAACTATCAGCTCTTGGTTACAGGCATAACTATCACCAATTTTCACATTCAAGACATAATATTATGCCACCTAGGCCATTTCTATGTTCCTACAAGCGAGTGTGCAAAGCTGATTTGGGAAGCCCACTACAGTCGGGTGGCATGACATTTTGGTGTGTAGAAAACTGTGGTCGTTATTTAGAAAAAAAATTATTGGCCAAAAATTTGACAAGATGTCAACAAGTATATCAGTTCTTACACTTCTTGTGCCATTTCCAAGACAACCATCAAGAAGAAAGGCTTATACACCCCTCTTCATATTCTTGAGAATCCTTGGGAATCCATCTCAATGGATTACATGTCTGGCTTGCCATCCACCAAGCAAGGAAACGACTGTGTATTTGTGGTTGTTGATCAGTTTTCAAAGATGGCCATCCTCACAGTCTGTAAGAATAATATCATAGTAGAAAATACTACCAAGCTCTTCTTCAAATGAGTGTGGATCCACTTTGGGATACCAAATACCATCATATCCATAGGTGATTTTAGGGGTGAAATTTCACCGATGGGTGAAATTAAGAGGTTTGGAATTTTGTTTGGGCAAATTGTTTACATAAAGAGGTTTTTTGGGTTTACCTATATACAACCCCAAATTTATTTTCAAATATATATATATATATATATATATATATATATAATCCTTAGCCCACATATATTTGTGAGGGAAGAGCATGGAAATCCATTTTCGCCCCTTAAAATTTGAACCAGATCCTCCCATTTGCCTCAATTTTCTAGTAATGACAATGATTTAGAGGGTTTTTTCCCCCTTTTTCTGGTAATGGTAATGATTCAGAGGTTTTTCACCCTCATAGAAATGATTCAAAGTTTTTTCGCCCCCATTTTCTGGTAATGGAAACGATTCAGAGGTATTTTTCCCTAGTTTTATGGTACTGGCAATGACTCAAAGCATCATTCCTAAAGAAGTTAGGATAAAAATAGAAATAAATAACAAAATGAAATAACATGAAGGGGCTTTCTTGTGATTGGCTAAAGAATACCAGCCTCTTCTTCTAGTATCTCCCAAGTCCCTTCTTCCACGGTCAAAACTTGTTTAGACAAGGAACTTTCTTCCATGTTCTCCCTATAGATATGATAATATTATATGTCATCAAAAGAATGTATCGAGGGATTATTCCCATAGGATACTGAAATAATAACTTCTGTTGAAAAATAGAAGGGAAAGATTCGCATTTTCCTCTATGGAACATAGCATGAAAAAATGACCTTGTGATTCTTTGAACATGGACTGGTTCTTTTTAATGCTCTAGGATAGTAGACCTCCAAAGGTGGCAGAACATGAATTGGAATTGTTTGTATTTGGAATATATGGTGGCAAGGTTGGAGTGGTTTTTGGCATGGAAGCTAAATCACCAGGTGTCCACAATGTGATAGCAGGGATTTTCTATGCTTTGAAAGCACACAACAACAAGAGTATCCTCTTTAGATTTGTGGGTAAGCATAGAAGACTTCATATTTTACTGTTTAGTAAATTGAATCTTGAGTAACTTTTGCAAATACCAGTACAATTCCTTCTTTTGAATTTGGTTTGAACACTAGAAAGTTGTGAAACAGGTGGGACTGAAGGTCTATGTTCATAGAACGCTTTGGTAGTGACATATGACACATTGAAAAGCTACCGCAATCAAGGTACATTTCTACACAAAAAAAAAAAGTGAAGGAGTTGAGATCAGATCCCTGTGTTCTGTTTGAGTTATCTATGATGATTGAATAGATGAAGTATCTGAAATCAAATAGATTAATGGGATATGATCCTCAACTATTAGTGTATATCATTTATCACTTGTATTTTTTGAGATGAAAGTTCCTTTCCTCACTTCATTTAATAACATTTTAGGTTCCTTGAAACTAATATTTTCTTCCAGAAAAAACCCCTTAGTAGCAATGAACTAGATTTTAAAAATATTTTTGGCCAAAAAACAGAGCATAATATTGGCATTTTGATTGGTTGGGCTCTGGTTCAGCGATAAACTGATGGGATTTTACCTCCACTGGCCCATATTCAATTCTCTCATCTACCTAGGAATCCCTTGAGTTACATGTCCTAGGAGTTTGGATCCTGTCG
Organism: Picea engelmannii; assembly: GCA_009831015.1. Classification (NCBI taxonomy): domain Eukaryota; kingdom Viridiplantae; phylum Streptophyta; class Pinopsida; order Pinales; family Pinaceae; genus Picea; species Picea engelmannii. The sequence goes on from ML789753.1 coordinate 560,851, forward strand.
TGACCAAATATTGGGTTTTGTATGTGAAAAAAATATTGGCAATTTTTATGCTTCTTATATAGGCTTTTCCATACTTCCAGTTTGCTTGATTGCACTGTTATAAAACCTTGTCACTGATGAATTTGATGTTGATAGGAGGAAGTGATATTTTGGAGCAGTCATCAAAGAAAATACATGATTTCCAACACATGGAAGAGGCTAGAATCTTTTGTATAACGCTGAAACTAGATGGGCTAGTTTTTGTTGGAGGCAAGTCAGATGGAAAAGCTTATTTTCCTTTTGGATTGTTTCTAGGGCTTAAGATATTTGAAGAACTTATTAACTCATGGCAAGATTTTCTGACAAAGACTGGCAAGATGCATCTAACTAACCATCACTATCAACAGGTTTCAGTACAAACACAGATGCAACTCAACTGGCTGATTACTTTAAGTCTAGAAAATGTCAAACAACTGTAAGGGAGTATTCTATAACTGAATGATTTTTTTCGTGTACTGTGTATGTCCTAATTTATTTGATTCCTATCATTAAATTCTTGTTACTTATCCACTTTCTAGGTTGTTGGTATTCCTATAACACTTGAAGGTGATTTAAAGAATGAATTTGTAGAAATAGATGTTGGCTTTGATACTATATGCAAGGTATGCCTTATTAAAACTTCAAATATTAATCATAGGATAAAGGTTGCCACTTCAAGCATAGTTATTAGAACTATTGCTTGAGATATAAAAGTAGCCCATTAGCCACTACTGATAAAGTGTTTCATACTAAAATCCTCCAAGTTATAATAAGGTAAGACAAACTTACTAGGACTCACTTATGTTGGTTGAATGAAACAGTATGGTTTGAAAATATCAAAGAAGAAACTTTAGATCAGACCACAGATTTTAATAATTATCTCTCATAGTTAAGGCCAATTTTAAGATTCTTAGGAAAGATACAAGAGGTCCATATCTTTCTTTGCAATCAGATGATTTTTCTCATCTATCTTGAGTAAGGGACTTGAATCGTACTGATGGAACATGTACTTTTATGTATACTATAAGAAGCATAAAAAGATAAGAAAAAAACACTTCTAATCAGAATACTTATGGATTTGTCATTCAATCTGGCTGATCAATTTGACTAAGAACAAGCATATTCTACATAGTTCAGTTCCCAAGTCATTGGTAATATCTGTCTTGATGCTCTGTCAGCTGGGAAGGTAACTCCTAAACAAAAATGTTTCTTTTTATACTTCAGAATTCGATTTTCAACAAACTGCCAATCCATGGGTCCCCAGAACATGCCACATTGATGATCGATTTGTTCTCCTTGTTTGCAATACATTGTCAGTACTATTTCTTCATACGACTTATGGGGAAAGAGGCATCACATGTTTCTCTAGAGTGTTCTTTTCAATCACACCCAAATCTAGTAAAACTGTTTTCTAACTTGAAATAGGTTTGGATAAGGATCCCTCTTGCTCTTTTGCAATGCTTGGATTCCTTAACAACTCATTCAGTTTGCATCAATGCAAATGTGGGTGTAGGTGATTCTCAGAGAGGAAGTTGCCTCATCAAATATGATGCTTTCTCAAGTGACTAATCACATTTGTGATGTTGTTCAAGCCCATGTAGAGAAGGGTAATAACATGATCTTTCTCCTCATATAGTGCAAATTTGGACATTTTGTTAGCCATTGGCTAGTTGATTTAAGGAATGTGATTGTAACTTGTTGGTTGTTTCTCTTTGACATCTTCTATTTTTCTTGGCATTAGTTGCTTGAATTCTTGAGAATCCACTCCACTTCATACTGTTAATCCATTTATAATTTTAACTGCTATGAATTCCTTGTTTGAAAAGAAAGCACACACAGTTGAGATCAATACACAACTGAACAAGAATTATGCACCATTATAATGCAAGGTATCTTGTATAGAAGAGAAGCATATAGTGAAACCATAGGCAAAAAATGATAGTATTGCAAAACAATTGGGTCACACCATTGTCAAATTGACATTAATATTTAACATTCCTCTTAATGTCAATATTTATAGTATGTTAACTACAGAAACAGGTAAAAGATGTGAAGGTTTTAAGCTCAGATGAAATTTTTAAATGAGCGCTTGATTGTTTTCTTATACTTGATCATTGAGCTTAATCCCCATTTATTTTTCTCTTTCAAACTTTGTCTACAATAATTAGTTGTTGATCACAATGATTTGACCATTGACCATAAATGGTTGTTTCTTTTTAATGTTAATTCTAATAATATCAATAAACACTTGGTTAGGGGTCCACATTTTGGAAACATTTTATTCCTATATGACCTATCATGATGGACCACTGGTGCTAGTTCATATTTCATTGATGTAGTCTATGATACCTAAGACTAAAATCTAAATCTGCAACAGCCTTGTGATTTTTGTATGTTGTTTTCCTTAATGAGGAGAAAAGAGTCTGTATAGTGTATATATATATATATATATATATATTGAGATAATGTCAAAACCAATGTTGCATCTCTCCTGACAAATCTCTCAAATGATGCCATTTTAAGTGTTAAGACCCTTTACATTTTTAATTTATCGAGTTATCCTTCTTTCATCCATAGGGATTTGTTAAACCCTATTGATATACGGATAAATAGTACTGACTTGGAATGTTTGTGCTTTGGTAGGTTTATTCTATCTCCTCTGTAACATCTTGAAGCAATGAAATTTTTATGCCATTTTTGTCATGGCAGAGAAAGTCAAATGTGTGTTACTTTTGTCCACTCTTTAAGGGGACTCATATCAGTGGGGATTTTATGAAAAATCAATTGATAAAGAAGTTGGCAGTGGGTCAAATGTTATATGGTTGAAAGTTGAAACTAGTACATGCTAAGGGACAATAATATACAGATGTCAGCACAACAGAGCATTTCCTTGTGATGACACATCTTATGAGGTGAAAATTCTTGTGTGCGAAGGAAAAAAAATATACAGATATTGACAAAACAGAGGTCTTCCTTGTGACATAAAAAGGAAAATTGTAAAAGACTCAATCCCCACTTATTTCACTGCTCTGTTTTTCATGAACTAGGCGAGAACCAAATAAGTTGAAACTTGCAAATGCAGTTGTCTGATTGGAGAAAGTTGCTATGAATCCATGTTGTTGGAGGAAAATTTATTTTCTACTCTACTAAACTTGGTGGATATTATTGTTGAACAGGAAATTCGAACCTTCAGTAAACATTAGTTGTATATTCTACTTTTGTTATAGGGTAGTCAATGAATTTTAATCGGTTGTCAAGAGGTGACATCCTTTATTTATTTCTCTGAGCAACAAAGCCTTATTTATTTAGTTAGTGAAACCAATGTAACGAAAGCTTTGGTGGCTCCATCAAAAATCTTCAATCACCTTCTTGGCTTCCATCTATCAAGCATGCGCATGAAGAATGAGGATATATATCAGATCTGGAAAAATACAATAATTTATGACCTAGGGCTTGCTTCCTTCTTTTAGAAAGATGAAAATCCCTGCAATAAATCATCAAATGAAAATTTTGTTATTCCATATATATTTCAGCCTCAAAAACATCATTTTTAGTTGGATTTTTATGCATAAGAAGGGAAAGAGTTGGGGACCTCAATGGCTGTAAAATTTCTGAGGTTCTATGACCATGAAAATCTCGTTTGTGAATTTACCAAATCAGCCCCATCAGTGAGAAACTAAGGATGTTCATGCATCAAGAAATAAGTTTCGCATACCTCCATTTTGTTAGATTGTTCAAGAGACCCAAAATATGCAATCTTGGGCCATAGAACCCTCATCATTAGTACAGTAAATAGGATTCCATGAAAATATCAACGATCTATGTCCCATATATGCCTACCAATATGAAAAAGAGTATAGATATTTTCATGCTCTTGGATTCCATATTCTTCCTCATATGAGGGGGCGAGCACATACAAAAAAAATTCATCATCAAAGGGATTCTTTACAAAATCAACCTTTCCAAAAAATCAAAATTTTGAAGAGGCAAATGGCTCATGAAACCCTATCTTGAGGTGGATTATTGTGTTCCTTCACCATTAACATCTTTCTACGGTAAAAGTGTAGTCTATTATACAAGTGTCAAAATAAAAGAAATGGGTTTGTTTGGATTCTCTGAGAACAAAGATACAATGTTAATTTCTCAGGTAACCTAAAGGTGGTGCAATCTAGTCTTATGTTTGTAGATATGCTATAAAGGTTTGCATGCAAGATATCAAATATTTGACAACAATATTTTTATTAAGAGTAAAGGTGACTTGAATTTGGTGGTACTGTTGACTATCCCTGTATATTAACCAAGAGATATTGTCTTTGAGTTGAATACTATTATGCATTTACCAATAAGATAGCTCATGACCTATATTTTGACATTTTCTGGTGCATTTTTTTTCTCAAGAGCTTCAAATCATCCTAAGCACCCTGCAAGAAGAGCAGGACCAGAAAGAAATAACTACCCAGAGTATAGTATAAAGGATTAAAGCACTCACCGAAGAATGCAAACAATTAAGTAGCAGAAGTGCACAGATACATGAGAACCTAAACGAGAACCCGAAATTGCATAAATTGGAGTTGCATCTCCAGGAAGTGAAGCAACATGCAAATAGACTTCAGATGTAGTTGAAGGCCCTATCAACCATAGAGAAAATGAAGTGATCCCAAGAGAAATGCATCGCACAACAACAGATCCACATGATCCAGAGCAAGGTAATGGAAGTAACTTAGCAACTTCAACCTTTGCAGGATAAGGCATGTCAGCTATTCTTAGAGATTGAGAACCAAGGAACAGAGCTGGAACAGATCGTGACTACAACAAAACAACGACTAGAAGGACCAATCAATAACACACTCATCCAGGAGTTCACTTAGAAAGAAGAAACCGCAAAGCAGTAGGTCGAAGCGGCTCGAGCCAAACTTGAGGAGTTTGAAGAAGAATTGGTCAGACTTGAGTGACTCGGGACGAGTCACAGGTGAGTGGTGGGGGCTTGTTGGCCCATGATCAAGTTTTAAAGAATACTTGGTCATAATTGACCATTTTTGGGACCGCGACAACTTTCCAAAGATGGAGCGCAACGCAAAGTGGAAATTAGGGAAACTAGACCTATTTTTTGGTCCCTTTAGGGTTTTGGGTTGATGTAACGGGAAAGGGATATCGGCCCATGGGTTTACCCATGCTTAGGCCCATTTTTCAATCCATAAATAGATACTTATGAAATGTAATTAGAGGACGGTAGTACATCTATGTGATGTATAGCTAAAGGTTTAGTTCTAGTAACTAGATCTGTGTGATCAGATGTATATTGCAAGTTCTTTGTGCATGATTGGGATATTGGAAAGCTAAGTGAAAGTTGTTGTAGTTTTGTGCTGAAGTGCGAGGAAGAAGGATCTATTGAGTTGTGCAGATCTTCTGTCTTGTGTGAAGTAAGGTTCATTGAAGCTCTGTGTTGTAACCGCTTGACTGAGATAATATAAAGAAGAAGACTTTGGACATAGCCCTAGGGTGGGGGTGAACCACGGTAACTTTGTGTATTGTGATTTGTGCTTTGACCTAATGTGTTTATCTCCTTCTTGGCTAAGTTCTTAATGTGATTAAATATATTTGGTTATGCTTTGTGTTTCTAAGATAGGAATGAATGTTAGATCTGATATATAATATGCTTAGTGTCTGATCTGGTGAATCTAATCTATCTTGTTGTATCTAAGTGCTAAGTATTCTCGAATCTAAGTATATACTGTGATGCTCTGTGCTATCTGTGAAGTGTTGTAAGGGTTGAATATTGATGGATAAACCATGCTAAATAATTTCTAGGTGCTATAATCACATATCTATGTCTCATCTAAGGTTACAGACATCTAAGTCCTGCAACCATCCCTGCCTCTACCTCGGGTGAGACTTCATCTACTTTGTAGATGTTTCCGAAAGGGTCGGTAGTTAGGATTTGTTGGTGCGCTCTTGAGCGTGAACCCTAGGTCTGCCTATGTGCCAAAATTTCTCCATCCTCATCTTGTGATGATGTTGCTACAACTTCGTGTTGTGATGTTGTTGCTACAACCTTGTGCTATGATGATATTGCTCCAACCTCGTGTTGTGATGTTGTTCCTCCAACCTTATGCTGTGATGATGTTGCTCCAACCTTGTGTTGTTGACAATGATGTTGTTGATGTTTTTTTTATTTCTTTTATGCTAACCAATGTTGATGTTTCAGGTTCTAGCTTTATGCTATGAATGATGATGATGATGATGCCATTCCGACTCCATACTGAGAATGATGATAGTATTGATGATGAGAATTTTTTTTGATGATTTATAGATATGCCATTCAGTGCTCTAGATGTTATTTTTATTGCTACCCTCTCTCTCTCCTCTGATGATGTTGTAGAATACCCTTCTTGTTAAGGGGGAGTGTTGAAATATTGTAACTGCAAAGAATATTCTACTTATTATTGAGCTATTATATAATAGATCAATCCCCTTTTATGGATTGATCATGTTGGGCTTTGTATAATACCAAATCCCATTTTTTGTATTTCTCAAACCCTAATTATATGTTGCTAATTAAGAAGTCGACCCTGGTCCTAATTAAAGTGGTTTTAACCACAAAATGAAGAAGTCAACCCTGTTTGATGAAGATACACCACCCTAGATCCTACCATCCAGTATAAATAAGAGTGGAAGGCACCTCATTATCTCACTCACTCAAGTCACTCATCTAGTGCACAATTTTGGAGGTAGTTACAGTTGGGAGAAGAAGGAGAGAGAGGCACATTGCTCAGTATTGGATATTCTCTAGTGTTTGGTATTTTATCTTGGCATTGTATTGGAAATCTATATTAAAGAAGTTTTTGTTGGGTTTCCTCCCCCATGAGGTTTTCCCAAGAAAAATGGTGAGTATCTTGTGATTTTTTTTTCTCAGTGATCCTTCATATGCTATTAGTTTCTAGTAAATTGAAATGAACTTAATAACAACTCTAAAAATTAACAACATTCGCATACATGTGTGGGTTGCAATGGTGATAGTTGCAAACCTACACAAGATATAGTGGTGACATTCACATACAGGGCCACACAAGACAATACAAGGGTAGTTGCAGTAGAGGGTTATCAGATCATATCTTCTAGATGGAAATTGGATTGTGATTCAAGGATAGGTTGGATGGGGTTTCCAACTAAAGTATTTGGAAGGAGAGGATCATGTTGGTGTTGATGGAGAATGGGATCTGGGAATTTGTTAATACTCAGATAACTCCACCAAAAAATGTGGCAGCAATGGTCATCCATAATCAACAAGATGTGAAAGTCGGATGCATCATTCTAGATGGATTGAAGGATCACTTGATTACTCATTTGTCAGGAAAGAAAATTGTCAAGGACGTGTGGGAGGATTTGAAGAGTTTGTTTTAAAGAAAGAATAAGAATCAAAAAATGGTGTTTAGAGATAATCTAAGAGACACAAAGGTAACATTATCATATATGGTGACAAGTTACCTCACCCAAATCCAACAGGTTTGAGATGAACTAGATGCAATCATGCAAGAATTGGATGATTCAAATTTGGTGAGGACGGTGCTCAAGGGATTCGGGAAGGAGTTAAAATCGTTCATCAAAGGAATTGTGGCATGAGAAAATGTTTCTTATTGGTCAAGGTTGTGGGGTGAATTGGTTTAGGAGGAAATTCTATATGAAGATATGAATTGAGGTAGGCACAAGAATGATGATGACAATATTTCTCTTTACAGTCGAGAAAGGAAGGGCAAGCTCAAGAAGATTTCCAATGGAGAGTATACCTCTCAAGATGGAAATAATAAGGACATGAGCAAATTCAAGTGATTTTCATGTCATAAGTTTATTCATTATACAGGGCAATGTCCACACAGGAAGAAGGGTGGGAGAAAAACAAAACCATAGGTATCTTTGTAGGAAAAGACTCAAGTGGATGAGTTTCACAAGAAGTTTGAATAGACTGAGTTCTTACTTGTTTCCTATACTTCCTCGGGCACCATATATGTTGGTGCATGGTTGATAGATAGTGGAGCCATGTTTCATATGACAAGAGAATGAGAGGTATTCGAGAGCTTCATAGACTATGACTCAGAGATGCGTGTGGAACTTGGTATGGGGACCAGGCATGCAGTGCAGGGATCTGGAACAATGTCATTCCAGTTGGAGTTAGGAGGCACATTGAGAGTCAAAAATGTGATATAGGTCCCATAACTAAATATGAGTGTTCCCTTAGTCTCATTGTTTGAGAATAAGGGATTTGACATAGTGTTCTAGGATGGAAAGGAATTGATAAACCCTAAAGGATATAGCTGATACACAAAAACTGTTATAGAAGTTAGAGAGAGAAAATTGTAAAAGTTGAAGGGATAGCCTATGCGATAAATGGATAGCAACAAAGTGGTAGAGGAAAAGGAGACGGTAGCTTTGAAACTTGAGCATCTCAGAGGGAGTCATCCTTTAGTTTCAGGTGGGAAGGATTATCCTTCCAAGTCTGTCAGATAGGAGTCATGGTATGAGATGGCCATGTAGGATTCTTAGGAGCATGAGGATTCTAGGAGCAAGTTCAAAGGAAGTGATTCTTTGAGGACATGTTAAAGAATGATGGCATGGATAGCTTCTATGTCAGAGGGAGCAACCAATTAGGTGAATTAGAGAGAAAGAATGGTATAGGATCTAGTAGCGAAGATGGACCCAAATCTAGGTAAGATAAGTACCTTCCTTTCTAAGGGGAAGTGCTCATATTAGTGATAGCATCAAACATGTACTTCCGCATTGGCATGTGTCTAGCATGTGGAATTCATTGAAAGCCTTCTATCCTTGAGTTTACTTTAGTTAAAGGAATAATTAAGGGTAAAGTGTTTTTATTAGTGAATTGATGTATTTAATGAAAGTGATAAAAGTAATTAACATGTAATCTAAGAATACAAATATTAAGTGGGTGTGAGAATTAATATCAATAATCAATCACTTTTGAGATTAGGTTTAGATTATAACTCATGATTATAAAAGAAATGATAGGGTGAAGGAGGAAGACACTTGTGTGAGATACACTTGTGAGAGATCGATTTCAATAATTTTGGTGATATTCCAAGGTTGAGGATAACAAATAAAGACTTTTTCTAGTGTGAGGAGTGTAGAAGAAAATAAATAATTTCGCTAGTGTGAGGAGTGTAGAAGCAAAGAAGGACTTTTTCTTACACAAGAGTGAGGAGATATCACATGTTGGGTGAAGGATTTTCATCCAAGTGTTGATGCATATAGGTTTGAATCATAAAGAAGCGTGATTCAATATCGTGGATGGGTGGAGAAGGAATTTCATATAGAGTTCATACATGTGAAGGAGAAGAGAGAGAAGAGGTAGTCATAGGTGGGTTTCAACTGATAGAAGCTAGAGGAAAATGTAGCACCATACATAAATTTTCATACATAGTTTATGTACATGTACGTAGGTCTCAATGGAGACAATTGCATATGTATGATGGTTTTCTGAGGGAAAGGTGCATACGTATGATGGTTTTCCGAGGGAAAGGTGCATAAACCCCAGAAAATGTGTTGGTACATGGTTTTACAACAACGTAGGCATTGTCAGGTTTGTTTGTAGTGTATATTCTCTTAGTGGGCCATTATCCTTGCTAAGGGAAACATGATTTGACTTCAATAAAAACATCTAAGTATTGGTTTTCCCTCCATAGATTTTTCCAGGGGTACTGTACCCGAAAATATTAGTTTCTTATGTGTGATATTTTTGGTTTCCTATCTTATGCTTCCATTGTATGTTTAGTTGATTACTCAGTTATGATTTTAGTCGATAAAGTGATTTTATTTTGAGATAATTTTCAGGTTATAGGTTGAAGTGGTAAAATATCAACATATGGGAAGTAAAGAAATCATTAGGTTTGAAACCCTCAATGCATTCATCTTAATTTAGACCAGGTTGGTCAAATCGACCCACAAGTTCATCCAAATGGGAGATGTGTTTTATAGTAAATTCTTCAACTTTCCATGGGAACGAGATGAATTGTCTTTTCCTTTTATCATTAAAGAAATGATCCCAATCCTTGTATTATCTGCAAACTTCTATCACAAAGTTTCTGTCTGATACATAAAAGGATAGAAGAAAGGGTTTCTCTTCAAAACTAAAGAACCTTATGATACTTAAATCCTTTGTTGTTTGAAAAAAATCCTTTCATTGAGAGAAAGGTGACAACCTCATGTGATAGTGTTGATGTTTTAGGGCCGAAGATCAATTTTCTAAATTCATAAATGAAATTGTTGTGGACCGGGTACAAATAATATTGAACTTTGTGCCTCCATAAGGCTAGATACCAGGGAAAACGGTTCCACCTTGAAGTTGACACTCCTTTCCCATGAAAAGTGCTCGAAAATGTGGTAGTATGCTATGGAAAAAATCAAATAGGATGTCATGTAAATTTTTTGGGTCCTTTTCAAACCACCCAATTGAAATGAAATTTCATGGGAAATTAGATGACTCCAATCAATAATGGTGTCTTCATGCACAACAAAACGTAGAATGTAAAAGAAATTTTTCAGCATAGAGGTTGTGGTTTCCAAACCAAATATGCAAGAAAATAACCAAGAAATTCCTTGTATGGATACTTTAAGGAGATTACCTCAATATCAGTAGCATTTTTATTATCTCTTGGGTCAATCAAATGTTCTTCGAGGAGATATTCTCCTCCTTTGTGTTCCTTGAGTAATTCACTGGATTCTTCACTTTTGAATTTCATTATGGGATTTAGGAGTCATAGCATTATTTTTAAAAGTAAAGGAGCTATATATATAGGTTTTTCCCTTTGATCCTGAATTATTATCCTCTTTGAATAAAATTTATTTGCGCACCAAAGAACTATCTCTTTCAATTTTGTTACCTCTAAAGCACAACCAACCAAAAGTATACCTAAGGGCCAAACCTGGCTTGTTTTTTTTCTTGGTGGGAGAAATTTATATGTAGAACCTGTAATCCCGTGACCATTGGAACTCGTGATCTTCAAATCCAAGTGTATTTAGCATATCTCCAAAATATAAATCTTTTCTCCTACTTGAAAAAATTCACACTTTTTTCTATTTTTACCGTTAAGTGGTGCTATTGTCGATATAACGTTTTACAACATCGAATACTAGTCCTTTATTTAATTTACCACATATTTCTTTAATGAATAACCACCATATATATTTTTTCAAATTTGTTGGCATGCGTGCTAAGATTTATAATTTATTACATCGCACTATGAAATCTTCACCACTTTAATAATGACATTATGGTCACACACGTAGTGGATGACATGGTGAGGGGGAATTAATGAAGTTGGGAAATGGTGATGTGATGTTATGTAATATGGAAAATGGTTGTGATGTTGTGTAATATGGAAAATGGTTAAGTATGGAAGTGTGAAAAGGGGAATGGAGAGTGCAAAATGGTGAACGTGGGATTGCAGGATGAGGGACACAAGACAAGGGGGATGAAAAAGGTGAAATGGAATGACTCATGCATATGCAATAAAAAAATAGGCTAATTATAGGAAAGGATCATTATGTAGGTCATGAAAGTAGAAGGGTTATTATGTAGAACACAACAATGTGGGTTGTGGGACACAAGACATGATGGAAAAAGTTAAGTGCAAAGGGTGGGTTTCTCGCATCTGCATTCAAAGAAATGGATAACTATAAAAAGGTAATGGATGAAATTTGGAGGACGTGGAGATAGATGGGTCATTTTGAGTATTGCGCGATTGCCGGACATGAGACATGGGGAATCACGGGACGAGAACATGTTGGTCTCCCCCAATGGGACTCCCACATCACTTGAAAAACAACTAAGTGTTGGTTTTTACAAATGAAATAAAATGACTAAGTATAGATACACCTACTTGTAGGTCTTCAGATCTAGGAATTTGGTAGTATCTTTATCTGCAACCCACATTTGAAAGGAAAAAGTGAATAAGTAAAGAAAATTTGGGGAACTTGGAAAAACAAGGGAAAAGGACTAAGGACAGGAGTGTATGTACTAATGTTGATCGATGAATGTGGATCAATACGAGGTCACCCATCCCAATAATAGTATATCCCAACCATACTTAACTATGGAGTTCTAATGGAATCTGATGCATTAACAATGTAGGCATGTACATGTGCAATTCTAGATTTTTAATAGGGATCTATTGTTTGTTTTTGCACAATAGAGTATTTTATTTCTGCAAATGCAAAAATAAGTATATAAGATTACACAAAATTACTTAACAAATAATTTAAATTTGAACCACTCAAATTGAATGATTTTTTAGACTTGGGTGTGCATTTTACTGTACCATGGCGTGCATTTTGCACCAAGGAAAAATCTACACCAACACAAAATTTTCACTCTTTGTCCTACAAGACAATTTTTTGTCTTTTTGGAAAGTGAAGGGTTTTAGTTTCCAACTGCATAAACAAAGGTATAGATACATGTACAACTTTTCTACAACCCTGTAGCCTGTAATATTTTCTGTAATATTGAACTCATCATTCTATAAGATAGTTTTTGGTGTTTTTTCACAACAAAGGGTTTTATTTCTCTAAATGAAAAAAAAGGGTATATGCAGATGTAAAAATATAAATTTCACACCCTTCTACTTGAATCAATCAATTTGAAGGTGAACAAACTCTAGGCATTTTCTTTTCTTTTATTAGTTTAATTCTCTGATTCATCAAAAGGTCACAAATCTTTATGCATATAAATAGTCCTTTTTGGAGTGAAAATGCACTCCTAATTGTATAAACATGTTAAAAATATCTAGTCATCAATTTAAAACTTAAAACTTAAATTATGGAGGCTTCTACAACTTTGGGCATGTAGTTTCATACATCCAACTTTAACAATTTGGCCTTTTGGTTTTACAAGGAAATTATTATCCTTTATGCACATCAAGTAGCTTTTCCCTGAAAATGTCAATCTAAGGTTAAATATAGGTGTAAAATAAAACATTAAACAGTATTCAAGTTGAATCACTCAATTCAGGTCAAAGTTTAGACTAGGGCATGCATTTTACTCTAAGGTAGTTTTGCCTTCAAATTTACATGAAATAAAAAATATAGGTGCATGAAAGCAACTTCTCATTTTATTCAATTGCACTTTAAATGAAATAGATAAATTTACAATTTTTGGAGCTAAAGGGAAGTTTAGGTGTGCATTTTAATTTGTTCATTTAATACATTTTTTACCTTCCAAATTACAAGAAAAACTTTGACTCTTTTGCACAACAACCCTTTTTAAACTTGAAATTGAAAGATTAACAACATGGAAATGTATAATATGATAAACCACAACCACAAAAACTTTCTCAACTGAAATCTAAGGTATAATACAACCTTGGATTACTTTTTACAAACAAGTTGTGCATTTCTAGGGTTTTACTAAGCATCTATTTCCTATTTTTTCACACCAGTATTTTATGACTAAAAATGCAAAACTAGGTATATATCATTATGTAAAATAACTTAAAAAATCATTTACAATTTGAACCACTCAAATTGAATGAGTTTCGCCACCTAGGCATGCATTTTTGTGTAGCCTAGCATGCATTTTTCACCAAGGAAAAATTTACCCTTTTTCTCCTACAAGAAAATTTTTGGTCTTTTTGCACAACAAAGGGTTTTAAGTTTCCAATTGCACAAACAAAGGTATAGACATATGTACAACGTTTTTACAACCCCATACCTTATAATATTTCTCGTATTATTGACCTCTTCATTCTATAAGACAATTTTTTGTCTTTTTTCACAGGAAAGGGTTTTATTTCTCGCACAAACGAAGGTATATGTAGATGTAAAAAGATAAATTACACACTCTCTAGCTTGAATCAATCAATTTGGAGGTGAAAAAACTCTATATTTGCTATGATTTATTCTCCTTAAAGTATTTTATTATATGGGTTACTAATGTGCTATTATTTTTTATTCCATTTTCTATGTATCATTGGTTGGTTAGAATTCATTGACCTTGATTTATCTCATAATCCATTGTCTTCTAATTCGTAAAAAATTTATGGATCTTTGTGCATAGAAATCATCATTTTTGGAGTGTAAATGTACTCATAATTGTACAAACATGTTAACAATATTTTAATTATAAATTTACAATTTAAATCTTAAATTATGGAGGCTTGTCCAACATTTGGTGTGTTGGTTCATATAGCCAACTTTAACAATTTGGTCCTTTTGTTTTACAAGGAAATTTTTAGCCTTTATGCACATCAAGTAGGTTTTTTTTTTCTGAAAATGCTAATTCAAGGTTACAGATAGGTGTAAAATCACAAATTACATCTTATACAAGTTGAACCACTCAATTTGGGTCAAAATTGAGATTAAGGAATGCATTTTATTATAAGGTAATTTTGCCTTCAAATTTACATGAAATCTCAAATTTAGGTGCATGAAAGCAACCTCTTCTACTCTTCATTTGCACTTTAAATGAAATAGGTAAGTTCACCATATATCTAAATCCATATTAAAACATATAAAAAAATGGATTTACAAGGAAGCTCGGGCATGCATTTTAATTCGGACACTTAGTAAAATTTAAACCTTTGAAATTACAAGGAAAACTTTATCTCCTCTGCACAACAACCCTTTTTAAAATTGCAATTGAAAAATTAACAATATGAGCAGGTCTAATATGATAAACCATACCACCATAAACTTGTAAAATTCAAATCTAAGGTATAATAAAACTTCGGCTTACTTTTTACAAACACGTTGTGCATTTCTAGGGTTTTACTAGGAATTTCTTGCCTATTTTTTCACAGAAAAGTCTTTTATGACTGTAACTGAAAAAATAAGTATATAGGATTGTGTTAAATGACTTTACAAATAGTTTACAATTCGAACCACTTAAATTGAATGAGTTTTGAGATCTGAGACTGCATTCTAGTGTAGTCTAGCATGCATTTTGCACCAAGGAAAAATTTAGAGCAACATAAAATTCTCCCCATTTGTCCTGAAATACAATTTTTTGTCTTTTTGCATAGAAGATGGTTTTAGGTTCCCAATTGCACAAAACAATTTATAGACAAATGTACAAATTTTTTGCAACCCTGTAACTTGTAATATTTTCTTTAAGATTGATCTCTTCATTATATAAAATATTTGTTTGTATTTTTGCATAGAAAAGGGTTTTAATTCTCTAAAAGAACAAAGTAGATGTAAAAAGATAAATCGCACACTCTCTGACTTGAATCAATTAATTTAGAGGTGAGAAAACTCTATATTTTCTATTATTTTTTCTCTTTAAAGTATTTTATTATATGGGTTAATTATGTGTTGTTAAGTTTTGTATCATTTCTTAGGTATCATTGGTTGGTTAGAAGACATTGACCTTGATTTCTCTCATAATCCACTATCCTTTGATCCATCAAAAGTGATCTGGAATCTATTTGCAGAACGAAATGAATACAGATTATTATCAAAATATGCTTAACATAGAATAACAAATATATAGTAAAATCGGTTTCTATTCAATAAGGAAATAAGATGAAACTATAAAATGCAATGGAAACAAGCTTGCTAGAATGGTGGAAACTTATCTCTGAGAAGAGATGTGATGGTTGTGCTCATTCTCAAAAAGATCATTACAATGAGGCTCTAAAGGCCTTTTTACAATAAACCAGAATTTCAAAAACCCTAGACATCCAAAAAACATAACCCTAGGAGATGAAGCACCAAAAGTCATGTGGGCTCTGTTTGGGTAAGTTAGTACATCAACTTCCAAGATTCGTAAGTTTTCCATACAATCTTTGTCTTAGGCGCACGATAGCCCATTGGAAAGGTCTATCCGAGGACTAAATATTTTGTTGCTATTCCTAAAAAGGCCAATTTGAATGTGGTGAGCCCTAAAAAACGTTGTTTAGGGCCTCAAAACAGCCCCGCAAGTCAGGGACCTGAAAACTAGGGATAAAATTGCCAAACTTGAAAACTACCAAAATGAGCCAGTTGGAATAGGTGGGAGGCCACCAAAATCCATCTGGATCAATCCTACCCCCTTAGGAAGTAATGGTCTCCATTGCGTTGAGTTCCCTTATCAGATGAGGAAATTTCTGTTGAATTTGGCCCCGAGTGAGCCACTTGCCTTGGTGAAGGAGCTGCCCTGCTTTAACAACTCGATAAAGTTGGATCCTTTGCTGGCGAGTGCCCTTGTTATATTTTTCCACAATATGATCACTGGATTCTTGTTATATGTAGTCAAGGTTGAGCTCTGTTGGTGTCGCTTGCTTTGTTATCTCTGAGGTTTCCAATAATGGTCGAAAATATGGTCAAAGGATATCCACGTTGAACACTGGGTGAAAGACAAGGAAAGGAGAAATGTTGAGATTGAAATAATTATCACCCACATCCTTGGTGATGGTGTACGTCCCATAATGGAGTGGGCGAAGATTCCTATGGGGTCCTGTATGGTGCTCTTTCTATAAGTGCAACCAAACTTTGTTGCCCACCTGGAATTTATGTGGCACCCACTATTGATGATGGCGCTGCTAGTACTTTTCAGTGGACTTTTGTAGGATATCCTGAACCTATTGGTGGATGCACTGGATCCGCTCAATGAACCGGGTGGATTTGTCAACTTCAGTTGGAGAAGGAGATGAATCAGCTGAGGTGACCGCAAGGGGTAGTGAAACATCTATGGGACCCAATGGTTGGAATCCTAACCCCACCGAAAAGGGGTTGTGGTTGGTTGAGTTATGCAGGGCTCGGTTGTAGTTATTATGAACATAGGGTAGACTCTCATCCCATGTGTGAGGGTTCTTGGAATTATAAATGTGAAGGATATGCACGATCATTCGATTTATGACCTCAGTTTGGCCATTTTTCTAGGGGTGGAAAGTCATGGATTTGGTGAGGTTGGTGTCCAACAGTGACCAAAGGCTTGACCAAAATGTGCGGAGAAATTGACTATCCCAAATTGTGACAATGGTTTGTGGAATTCCAAAATGTACCCAGATTCGTTCAAAGAAGATCTTGGTAGTGGCCTCTGATGTGATTCTCTTCTTGCAAGTGACCATAATCGTTATCTTAGAAAAGAGATCCACAACCACAAAAATACAGTCATTTCCCCACTTAGTGAATGAGAGGCTCAACATGTAGTCCATTTATATGGATTTCCATGGCATGTCAGGAGTAGGCAGGGGGGTGTATAGGCCTTGTTTCTTAGTGGTTCATTTGGCAATCGCATAGGAAGTGCAGGACATGATATACTTGCTGACCTCTTGTCGAAGTTTCGGCCAATAGAAATGTTTCCACAACATTTCCACTGTCGTTTCGGCACCGAAGTGTCCTACCACCTGAATGTAGTGGGATTCCCAGTTCATATTCTCTCGCTCACTTCATGGAATACATATATGGCCCAGATGACACATTAGCCTATCCTGAAGATGGAAATTAGCGACAAATGCATTTGCGCCCAACATTTGGTAGGTGGTGGAAAATTCTGGGTCTATCTCATAGAGTTTGGGCCATCCAAAGGTATCATGGCCATAAGAGTCCAGCACCATGGTGAGTGCCATGAATGGAGGTATTCTGAGGCAATCAACGACGTGGTTGGTTCTTTCCATTTTATACTTGATGTTAAGGTGGAATTGTTGCAAGTACGTGGACCACTTTTGATGGTGGTGATTCTGTAATTTACCTTATGTTTGCTTGAACTACAATGGCTTATGATCAGTGTGGATGATTGTCTCCTTCCCAAGAATGTAATGTCTCCACTACCAGAAGGCTTGAAAAATGGAGTACATTTCTTTATCGTAAGTAGGGTACTTACGGACAACATATGGTAGTGTCTCACTATGACAACCCATGGGGTGGTCATGATGAGTGAGAATGGTGCCCACAACATAGCCTGAAGAATCTATCTCGATATCAAAGGGTTGTTGCAGGTTCAATAGTGAAAGTACTAGGGCTGAGCACAAGTGTTTATTCAAATCATCGAATGATTGTTGTTGGGACCGGACCCACAAAAATTTCTCCTTCCCACCACCCCTGGTTACTTGGATGACGACCCATGCAATATGGGAGAATACCAACATGAACCTGCGATAGAAATTAGCAAGGCCCAAGAAGCTTCAAATATCAGTGAGTGTGGTTGGGGTTGGTCAGTCATGAATGACTTGGATTTTGGTTGGATCCACATGTATGCCATGCTGATCAATGATGTAGCCCAGGTAATGAACCCTGTCCATACCGAAGGAGCATTTTTCCAAGTTGGCGTAGAGATGGTGCTACCGCAGGGTGTGCAAAACCTGTTGAATATGTTGCAAGTGTTCTTCCCAAGTCTTGTTGTAAATGAGGATGTCATCCAGATACAAAACTACAAAAGTAATGGTGAATTTTATCCAGATCATCCTCATGAAAATGGCTGGAGAATTTTTCAAACCAAAGGGCATGACCAACCATTCAAGAAGACCTTCCTTTTACTTGAAGGTGGTCTTCCATACATATGTCTATTCTATCGGGACCTGGTGGTAGCCAAACTTCAGATCAATATTACTGAAGTATTTGGCCCCCATGAGTTTATCAAGGAGGTCATCGATTCAGGTAATTGGATACCAGTTTCTGACTGTGATTTTATTCATGGCTTGGTAATCAATGCAGAGTCACTAGGTTCCATATTTCTTATGTACCAACACAATTGGGCTCCTGCAAGGTGATGAGTTGGTATGGATGTTCCCCTTGTGGAGAAGTTCTTGGATCTATCACTTGATCACCTCATTCTCTAATAGAGAGAGGCGGTAGACTGGCCCATTGGGAAGCAGTGCACCGGGGGTCATATCGATGGGGTGCTTGAACTGACAGTGAACAGGTACCTCGGTAGGTGAGGAGAAGATATCTTATTATTCTTCCACGACCTTATCCACTTGCTTCTGTTGTGTGGAGAGGTTTTCTGCGAAGACCCTGGATGTGGTTGCGATCTTTTGGTCATTATGAGAGAAAATCACAAAGAAGACAAACTTCCCTTTCTAAGAGATGACCTTTCTGCATTTCTTGGCAGATATCAAGGAAATAGCACTGGGTGGGATTTCCTCAGGTATCCTGTACAATTTCTTGTTCAAAGTAATAATAATAATGCACGATCTAGACTCATATACAACATGACGTTTCCATAAATATGGTTAGCCCAAAAGAACATTACAAACTTCGAGAGTGGAAACATCACACAATACCTCATCTTTGAAGGGATTGATGTTGTATGACATGTGACATTGTTGGATGACGTGGATGTTGCTGCCTTGGTGGAGCCATCTGATGGTATAGGGATGTGTGTGCAGAGTTGTCAACAGGGCAAGTTACTTGACAACATTTGCTGAGATGAGATTATTCTGGCTACCTCTATCAACGATGAAGTGGAGCGGGGTACCCTTCACCCACATTTGTGAATGAAAAAGGTGTCTTCCTTCCTCTGTCTTGTCTGGTTCATCGAGCTGGAGCTTAGTGGTATCAACGATAGCATTGGGTTCTGCATCTATGATCTATCTCCCCCTTTCTAGTTCTGACGCAGAGTCAGAACCCACATCTTATTCAGAGGCTTTCACCTCAACCACCAATGACTGCCTCGAGCGACAATAAAAAGTGTTATGCCAGGGGCTCTTATGGAAGTCACACCACTTCCCGGTATCTTTCTTTGTATTTCTAGTGTCCTTATTTCCTTGCGGGCTAGACTGGTTTTCCTGAGTTTGTCCATCTTTTCTATGTCCTTTGTTTTACGGGTTGGGGCCTCCCTTTCCTAGCTTTTGCTGTGAGGGGTTCCCAGGCCCAAATTGTCACATCTTTTGTTTGAGATTCTCCTCGATTTTGATGGCATATCGGTAGGTCACACCTAAAGATGAGATGTCCATAAACTCCATTTCATCCTAGATGTATCTATGCATACCACCACGATACTTTAGAAGTAGATGTCGCTCAAAATCTTCGATACCCAGGTTGGTGAGGAAGGTATGGAAGATAATTGTGAACTCAGGCACTGCTTGGTCTCTTTCCTACCACAGCGTGGTCCATTTTGTGTACAAGTCGTCATAACTTCCAACGGAGTAGTATTTTTCCTTAATAGCATCCCTGAAGGACTCCTAGGTGACTGTGACTATAAATAATGAGGGTTCCTCTGTTTCCTTTTTCTCACAGAAAGTTTCCTACCAATCTTTGACATGGGGGATGGCTTTGAGGAGCGAAAAAATAATATTTTCTCCATTTGAGAAGTTATGTATAGAGAAATACCCTTCTAGAAGATTCAACCATTTGTGTATTGCATCTTTGTTTATATGACCTTCAAATATAGGAATATTAAATTCGATTTTTACCTTGAAGGGGGTAGTTCCTTCATTTGAGGAAGATGCGTCACATGTTGGTAGTCACTGAAATATTTGCGCAAAACTATCCATCATCTCGTTCCTCTGTTGCATTAGGGCTTCCTCAAGCAACATTTTGAAGGGATCTCCTATCCTATCATCTTTATTTTCTTCTTCCATGAGAGGTCATTTGGGCGTGTGAGAGATTTTGTACTCAAGAGAAATAAGCTCGAGACCCAATTCTTTGTACCTTGACCTTGTTGGGGACATACATTAATAATGACAAGGAGAAGACCACTATGATACCATGAATCGAGGATATATTTGCAGAACGAAATGAATACATATTATTATCAAAATATGATTAACACAGAATAAAAGATATATAGTAAAATTGGTTTCTATTCAATAAGGAACTAAGTTGAAACTGTAAAATGCAGCAGAGACAAGCTTGCTATAATGGTGGTGTCTTATCTCTAAGACGAGATGTGACGGTTGCGCTCATTCACAAGAAGATCATTACAATGAGGCTCTGAAGGCCCTTTTACAATAAACTGGAATGTCAAAAACCCTAGACATCCAAAAAACCTAACCCTAGGAGATGAAGTGCCAAAAGTCATGTGGGCCCCGTTTAGGTAAGTTAGTACATCAACTTCTCGGGGTCGTAACGTTTTCATACGATCTTCATTTTAGGCACATGATAGCTCATTGGAAAGGTCTATCCGAGGACTACACATTTCAATGTTATTTATCAAAGCCCATTTGGATTATGGACATCCCTAAAAAACATTGTTTAGGGCCTCAAAATGGCCCCGCAAGTCAGGGACCCCAAAACTAGGGAAAAAATGGAAAAATGGAAAACTGTCAAAATGAGCCAGCTGGAATAGGTGGGAGGCCACCGACATCCATCTGGATCGAAAAGGTCATGAATATTTCTGCATATAAATCATCATTTTTAGAGTGTAAATATACTCCTAATTTTACAAACATGTTAAAAATATTGCAATCATCAATTTACAGCTTAAATATTAAAATATGGAGGGTTAGCCAATGTTTTTCATGCAATTTCATATAGTCAACCTTAACAATTTGTCTCTTTGGTTTTACAAGGAAATTTTTAGCCTTTATACACATCAGGTAGAGTTTTGTTTGAAAATGTAAATATAAGGTTATAAGCAGGTGTAAAATCACAAATTACACCTTTTGCAATTTGAACAAGTCAATTTGGGTCAAAATTGATACTAGGGCATGCATTTTACTCTAAGGCAGTTTTTCCTTCAAATTTACATGAAATCCCAAATCTAGGTGAATGAAAGAAACCTCTCTTGTTCTTAAAATTTACTTTAAATGAAATAGATAAATTTACCATATATATAAATTCATCTTACCACTTATAAAACATTTTTTGAGCTATATTGAATCTTGGGTGTGCATTTTTATTTGGTTAGTAAGTACAGTTTCAACCTTCCAAATTACAAGGCAAATTTTGCCTCTTTTGCACAACAACCCCTTTTAAACTTGCAATTGAAAAATTAACAATATGAATAGGTCTAATATTATGAACCACACCCTCAACAAATTTCGCAACTCAAATATAAGATATAATATAACCTTGGCTTACTTTTTACAAACATGTTCTGCATTTCTAGGGTTTTACTAGGCATCTCTTGCCTATTATTGCATGTTGGAGTCTTTTATGTCTACAAAAATAAGTATATAGGCTTATGTAAAATGAATTAAAAAATCACTTACAATTTGAACCACTCAAATTGAATGAGTTTTGAGACCTGGGCATGCATTTTAGTGTAGTCCGACGTACATTTTGCACCAAGGAAAAATGTACACCAACGCAAATTTTTCCCTCTTTGTCCTACAAGACAATTTTTCGTATTTCTGCACAGAAAATGGTTTGAAGTTTCCAATTGCACAAACAAAGGTGTAAACATATGTACAACTTTTTTACAACCCTATAAATTGTAATATTTCCTGTAATATTGACCTCATTAGTCTATACGATAGTTTTTAGTCTTTTCTCACTACAAAGTATTTTGTTTCTCTAAATGCATAAACAAAGGTATATGAAGATGTAAAAATATAAATTACACACTATCCAAATTGAATCAATCAATTTGGAGCATGTATAATTTTATGAATGGAAATTTATCTCGGAATGTAGAAAACAAGTAGTGAATCTTACTAGTCCTTAATATGCAAAGTATAAAATGTTTGGCAATATTTTTGTAAAAATATTCAAATTTCTAAGTATTTTATATAGTTTCCATAAAATTTGGGCTATTTTTAAGGTAAAATAATTTATTCTATAGAATTTGGGTGAATCTCTTTTAGAAAAAATGGAAATTGGTGAGTCCTTTTCTGGGAAAAAGAAAGGAAAATTAGCCCTTGGGAAATATATAACCCCTAAAATTTTCCCTAATTTGGAAGTGAACAAAATCTATATCTTCTAAGATTTGTTCTCTTTAAAGTATTTTATTATAAGGGTTAATTATGTGTTGTTAAGTTTTATGTCATTTTCTATGTATCATTGGTTCAATAGAAATCATTGGCCTTGATTTCTATCATAACCCACCATCCTTTGATTCATCAAAAGGTCATGAATACTTGTGCATATAAATCATCCTTTTTGGAGTGTAAATGAACTTTTAATTGTAAAAACATGTTAATAATATTGTAATAATAAATTTAAAACTTAAATATTAAATTATGTAGTCTTAGCCAACTTTGGGTGTGTAGTTTCATATAGTCAACTTTCATTATTTGGCCCTTTGGTTTTACAAGGAAATTTTCATCCTATATGCATATCAGATAGGGTTTTGTTTGGAAATTCCAATATAAAGTTATATACAAGTGTAAAATCACAAATTGCACCTTATGTGTGTTAAATCACTCAATTTGGGTCAAAATTGAGACTAGGGTATGCATTTTACTCTAAGGCAATTTTGCCTTCAAATTTACTTGAAATTTGAAATCTAGGTGCATGAAAGAAACCACTCCTATTCTTCAATTGTACTTTAAATGACATAGGTAAATTTACCATATATCTAACTCCATATTAAAACTTATAAAACAATTTTTGGATCTATTTCATATTTTGGTCACTTATTACAGTTTCGAGCTTCCAAATTACAACGCAAACTTTTCATATTTTGCACAAAAACCTTTTTTAACTTGCAATTGCAAAGTTAACATCTTGAACAGGTCCAATATGACAAACCACACCCCCCAAAAACTTGCAAAATGAAAATATAAGGTATAATACAACCTTAGTTTACTTTTTACAAATAAGTTGTGCATTTCTAGGGTTTTACTAGGCATCTCTTGCCTATTTTTGCACAATAGAGTCTTTTATGAGTGAAAATGAAAAACTTGGTATAAAGAATTATGTAAAATGACTTGAAAAATCATTTACAATTGGAACCACTCAAATTTAATGAATTTTGAGACCTATGCATGCATTTTAGTGTATCATGGTGTGCATTTTGCACCAACATAAACTTTTCCCTTTTTGTCGTACAAGACAATTTTTGGTCTTTTTGCACAAGAAACGGTTTTAAGTTTCCAATTTCACAAAAAAAGGTATAGAGATATTTACAACTTGTGTACAACCCTGTAACTTGTAATATAATTTCATGTAGCTATACAAACTAAAATAGCAAAAAGTAGGTAGATTTCCTGTTGGTATACAAAATGAACAATCAAATTGATATAACTTGTAATATAATTTCCTACAGGTATATTCATACACTATTATAATGATTCATTAAATATCTCTTAAATATTGCAGATAAATACTAAAAATCACAAGAAGCATCACATATAAGACAAATATGAGCCAAAATAGTACTCATATTACATTAATTGCTCACAATAGTAGGATCTTTAATAACATACACCACAATTACTATCTCCATTACAAAATTGGGAAAAGTGTAATATAGATTATACACATTTCTTCTCTCTGAATATTCCTACTATGGTCTCTCTAAGAAGCCTCTCATTTCCTATCTCCCTACTTACAACCTTATATATTATGTTCCCCATGGGGACCACCTCGACCCATAGGCCAATTACATAAGTTGATCATAACTAGCTTTATGTGTCCCTAGCAATCCAATAGATATGTTTATTGAAAAACATCAAACGAGAGTCAAAAGTTCGATGAATAACAAACATAGTCAGAGGTTCGATGAATTTTAGGTCACAAAGAAAAAAATAACAATTTTTTTATAATTACTTACTAATTTTTGATGCTACGATCAATTTTATCCATACCATCAAAACTCCCTCTCGAGCTTAAACACCATATGTAGTAGTTCATGGACTCAATATCATATTATTTCTACTTGTAATATAATATCCTTTCTTTAATCCCCTCTCCCATAAATTTACTTGTTTTCATTTGATGTTGAATCTTAAATTGATTTTCTCTTTAATTAAATTAATAAAGTAGATCTACAAGTGTTTCACTTAGTTTTGTGAGTTAGATCTAAAGTTTGTTATTTTTAGAGTAGGGAATATGTTTTTTCCTTTTTTAATGTGTAGGATTCTTGGAACAAGACATCCTCTTATTTCTCTTCCACTTCAAGTTTGGATGATACTTAAAGGAGCATGAGGGATAGGCCTTTATCTTCTCTTCTCTCTTCAAGCCCTAGTTAATTTTCTTGCTTACTTA
>ML789753.1:585982-615961 GCA_009831015.1 Picea engelmannii
TCTCCTGGTGTACCTGTACCCCTTTTGCCCCTATGATGTGTCCCAAGTAAAGCACTTCTGTCATTCCAAACTCACACTTGGATTCCTTGGCATATAGTGACTGTTCTTCCATGATTGACAGGATTTGGTCCACATGTCGAAGGCATTCCTCCCAGGTCTTGATGTAAATGAGAAAGTCATCAAAGAATACCAACAAGTGTTTCCTCAGCTATTTGTTGAACACATGGTTCATGCAAGACTGAAATGTGGCTAGGGCATTGGTTAACCCAAGGGGCATCACCAAAAACTTGTAATGGCCGTAGTGACACCTAAAGGCTGTTTTTGAGATGTCCTCCTCCCTCATCTTGATTTGATGGTAGCCCGAGTGAAGATCATTTATTATGAAATATATAGCTCCATGCATCTCATCCAACAACTCATCAATCCTGGGTATGGGATACCTATTTTTGATCGTCTTTTTATTCAAAGCCCGGAAGTCAATGCACATTCTCATCATTCCATCCTTCTTCTTCACCAAGACTACTGACAAAGCAAATGGGCTTGAACTTGGTCTGATGTGTCCCATGTCTAGAATCTCCTTAATGGCCTTCTCTATCTCGTCTTTATACTTATTGGGATGCCTATAGGGTGTGGTGATAACAGGCTTATCCCTGACTTCTAGCTCAATGATGTGCTCAAACCCCCTGTCTGGTGGCACACCTGGAGGAATCGGCCCAAACACTTTCTGGTGCTTGTCAAGGATTCTTTTGATCTCTGGTGTGTAATGCACCTTTTCCTTCTCATCCACCCGTGTTGAGACCTTACATTCTATTGCATATACAATTTCTTCCCTTCTGAAGATGGCTTCCATCCTCTTGGTCATGACCACTCGGGCAGAGTTACCTGTCATTCCTTTGAGCACAACCTTTCGTCCTCCTTCCTCCACAAAGGACATTTCCATGGTCTTGTAATTTGTGGTGATGGGTCCTAAAGTGTTGAGCCACTAGACCCCTAGGATGATGTTGGTATTGGGAAGATCCATCACATACACATCTTGAACTAACTCATGCCTTCCCAAGGTGAGTTTCATTCTTGGTATGTATCTATTACAGGGCATAGTACTACCACCTGCTACTTCCACTTTTAATCCTTCAAACTCAATTGTAGGTATGTGCCTCCTCTTCAGTAATGCTGCATCAATGAAATTGTGGGAAGCTCCTCCATCAATCATAACCAACACTCTCTGTCCTTGTAAGACCCCTCTCATCCTTAAGGTGTTGAACTTGGGTACCCCACTGATAGATTCCAACGTAGCCTTCTCTCCAGCCGCACAGTCTAGTTCTGGAACCTCCTCTTCTATTGCCTCTAACATTTCAGCCTCCATGTTTTGTATCTGACCATACTCATCCTCTTCTTCGTCATCTGAAGTGACCTCAATGTAATGTACTTGTCCTCATCCCATGCACTTGTGTGAGGGATTCCTTGGCTCCTTGCATGTGAAGCAGAGTTTCTTCCTTCTCAGTTCCCTCCTGGTGTTGTCATCTATTATTCCACAGCCCTTGTCATAACCCTTAGGGTCACATCCTCCCTGGTTTATTGGAGGCCTTTGATCTCTTCCACCATTGTTAAGAGGTGGTCTGGGTATGAATTTTGGTTTAGCAGCTAGACCCATATCCCTCGTCTTCCAAATGGATTTCTGTAGGCTGGTAGGCTTGAAGGCCTTAACCCAACCCTTCAAGGGTTCCATCAATCCTTTTGTAAAGAGAATCATGAGCTTGGTTGGGGACATATCTTGCACCATCACTTCCAACCTCTGGAACTCATCAATGTATGCCTCAGCCATACATATGTGCTTGAGTTAGGTGAAATCCCAAAAATGTAACTCAGGATCTCCTAGATCAAATATATTAATGAGCCTCTGAGTGAATTCTATATAGGATACAATCTGGTTGTGGCCGAGTGTGGTGATCCCATGGTACCACCAGTCATGGGCCTTGCCATCCAAGTACATAGTGGCAAACTTGATGGCCTCCATATCTCTCATGGGGTTAAGCTGCAGGTAAGTATCCAACTTCTACACCCATGCTTGTGCTGTCATCTTAGCCATACCATCAAAGTATGGAATCTCTATCTTCCCTGCCCTTCACTCAAACTCAAAGCTGCCCCTATGGTTCGTCCTAGGCTGGTTTCTAAACCTGAGTTGACAATACTGGTCTAGGGACATCTGTCTTTGAACTTTCATATCCAAGCTATAGTATTCCCTAGTACTCCTGGCTAATTGTTCCACAAAATATTCAACCTGTTCATGCTACCCTTGCTCATCTGTGAATGTGGGCATGCATGGTCTGGGGTTAGCTCTGCTACCTGAGTGTTGGCCTAGCGGTTCATCCATGAACACTGGCACGTATGGCCTATGATTGGTCCTGCTACCCATCTGCCCATGGAACGTGCCACCTCCAAGACTTCCTTCAGATCCTGGTGCTTTCTCCAGGTTATATCTGCCTTCCTCATGGGTTCCACCGGACCCTCCAGCCTCCTTATTCCCATACGTATCAGGATATTTGCCTCGATGGGTTATTTACATCAGAAGGTTAGTTATCCTAGTTTGGTTCTTGTTCATTTTCTGTATATTCTCATCAAATTTCTTCAAGGTTTCAGAGATTTCAGCTTGTCCCCTTCTGTTGGTTTCCTAATACTCATCCAACTGGCAGACCAATGTGCTTTCTGTGCGGTTCATGTTTTGCTGGAACTTACAAAATTCGGCTACTAAGAGAGCCAGGCCCTGAGGCTCATGGTCATATCCTAACCCTTCAATTTCTTCCTCTGTTTCATTGTTGTTTTTCTTCCTCGGACCCATAAGAAATCCCCTGTACTTCTACATGCACCGATCTCTCCATAGGTTTGGAGGATCAAGGCTCTGATACCACTGTAATGATCCCAAGCCAAATTATTTCTTGGAATCACTAACTAATACTAATTTATTGAATTATTAAGTGCATACAATATTCATCAACACATGGAGATCACAATATATTCAAGATGTAGAAGCACAAGCAAAGATCTGACCTTTTTATTATGAGCAATGTAAGATCAATACAATAGATGGATGATCTGGCATAAACCTCAGATGGTCATACAAGCAATAGATATGAGCTGCTACAAAATGCTCCCAACAATACAAAACAAGCCTCCAAAGGTTGGATATACAATGAAGACTAAATCAAGCAGATCTGAGCCATACTAATGCTCAACCTCCAAACTGGAAAGTGCCACATCCTACTAGAATGTTGAAGCCCTGAATAATTCTGCCCTGCTACCAAAAGTGTCCAATCATCTCGAGAAATATGCCAAATGATAGATCGGGCAACTGTAAGGAAAACTCAGATGTCCAAATTCCCAAATCCACTCTCAAACCCCGTAGATATGAATTCTCCACTGAATGGTGTGCCCCACTGGATGACTGAAACCCTAGCTGGTTCGGCCCTGATGAAGGAGGCCTCCAAATGCTCTGAAACTCTCCACAAATATAGATCGGGCTATGAGAATCCCGTGGGAGAAGTTTCGGGCTCAGATATCAAGCAGATCGCCCTAGATCTGAGTTTTACTAAATCACAGGACGTCCCCTATGGCTCCATGATGTCCCAATTTGCAGACAAATGTAGAATGATGATAACCCTCCAGAAAATCCCTCAAAATGATGGTCCTACCCCTGCAAACAAAACCCAACTGTCGGAATGGCCCCAGGCCCTCTGGATAAGCTGGATCGAACCTCCCTCGATAAGCTGGCCCTGAGACTAGAATGGTGTGGAGGATTCTTTCATCCCTGAGACCAAGCTGTGGAACAAGGTGAGTGGATATTTCACCACTGAGTTGCTCACAAGGGTTTGTACAGCAAGACCCCCAAATTGAATTCTCAAGAGCAATAGCAAATGCTAATCCAAAACCAGAATGAATAATAGGTGCACCCCAGCCTCTTACTTATACTTTTCCTTCTAATTATCTGTTGATTTAGGTTAACTCCCAGGGTTAATCTTCTATTCTTATGTTGAGTTATCTTTTACTCCTTTATCCTTTTCCTTTCTTAAGTCAACTTAAAAATATAACTTTTAACTTCTTGACTTTCGCCCCCCTCAGTGTGAGACTATGACCTAGTGGGGGTGCCCAGGCCACTGAGTCTCCTCATCACCTCTCTAAGAGGTGGGGGAAATTACACTCTGGCGTTATAAACTGAACAATATCATTGGTAATGTGGCTCTCCACATATCCAACACCCGATCTTTAGTCCAATACTCATGGCCCTCGAAGTAGAAGTTGTTGGCCTACCAGCTTGAGATCCCAGTCTGTTCTGCAGAATAGGCCTAAACTGTTGCTTCTGTGCTTAAAGTGTGGTATGCCCAATTGGACTTGCAGGAGTCCTACCCTAAACCCCACTGGTCATCTCTTCCTTAGCTATGAGGGCCTTCTAGACTGCATCATGCAACGTCTGAGGCATTGGGATCCTCACTTTCGCATGACTGTTGAAGTTAAGGCCGAACACAAACTTGTTGACCTTTATCTTCTCCATGCTCAGATGTCGAGCATACCTAAGCTACTCCATGATTCGGGCCTCATAATATGACACCGTACGACCACCCTGTCCTTATTTGGTACATGTAAGCCAAACCTATCCATGTTATGTCCTTATTTTATTGGTAGGGTTTAGGCTTTCCTAGACTTATTCCAGTATTGACCAAATTTCAATATGGTTGACCATGTGAATCAATAGGAATTGTGCCTAATATACCCATTGAGTTAGATGGTAACATTTTAGTAGATGTAGTGGTTGTGATATGGCACAAACCCCCTTCCCTCCAAAGGGATGCTCGACCTCCAGTTCTTGGATTGTTTGAAATACTGAGTCAGAGTGACTCCTTGGGTCCCTACGGGCACCCGAAACTATTCTACCCACATACGCAAGTCTCCTCCACAAATTACCATTGTTGTGACCATGGGTCTATCTCTTCATGATTCGTACTTCGAGGATATCCCAAATCATTCTCTCACTTCTTCCCAAAGCTCTCTCCTCCAAGTTTCCGAACTCCCGCCATGCGTCTCTTCAGAGTCACCAGCCCCACTATGGTTCATACTTTGTGACCTCGTGAAATGTTAGGCCTTCCTTCCACAAACCTTCGATCTTATGATTCCCAAAATCTATAACTCGTTGCCACGTGCTCTTTTGCGATCAATGGTCAATATTGAATCATGACTTTGGACATCGTGACTCTGCTTTCGTCAATTCCCCAAACTTGTCGAACTCTGAAGTACTGAAACAATCCACGACTATCCTCCTCATAGATTTACCAGATCTATTGGTATGGAATCATTTGACTCCCTCCGAGAACGAATCTCATCCATTGACTTTGAGTGAATGATTCATAGAATTCTTCCCCTGAATATTTCCACTGCTCTCCCTCTTGAGCTTTAACTTCCTCGGGTTCCTCTGAACACTTCTTTCAACACTTAGTCGAAATCTCGATCTATGCACACCTTGCAACAGATTTTCATTCACACTCAACTTCTCCATTTGGATGGCTTCACACTCCTTGCAAATGTTCTCCAACTTCTTCTGTCTATTGTGATTGAAATCACGTTACTCCTCCTGGGATTTTGAGTATCAAAACTCTGTCATGCACCCCTTGCAGATGTAAATTCACTCCTTGCACACATACTAGTTCTCGTTATCTCTTTTGAGCTTCGAGTCGAAATATACTCGGTCACGCACTCCTTGCGGACACTATGCACACCTTGCACTCACTCAAAGAAGAGAAACAATTTAAAATAGTTCACTCTTCACAGTGACTAATACACTTACCAATGAAAATGAAGTCATGGATTTAAGAACAAGAAGGAACAGAGAATTTGAAAAATGATAGAAAGTCTATCATTCATTTAGACAGACGCATAGCAACACACATTTGGGAAAATATTTTCTTCTGTTATATTCATCCAACTAAAACTTACATACATTCATACAACATATCTCTGTATATCCCATCTATTACAATGTAAATTTACACATTAGATTCAACAACGACTTATTATCTCTCTTCTATCAGCAGCCTTACAACAACAACCAACAATCACTACTAGGCAATATTTCAAAGATTTTTTACAAAAGGGTTTCTCTTTGAGCCTTTCCCTCCAACTACTCCATGCTATCCTATCAAAATTAAATGCTATCAACTACTTCACATCTATTATAATAAATATCGAGTCAGACAAATAAGAGCACAAGCTCTAGATCTGTACTGTGATCTGATTCATAAAAAAAAGTATATTCCCCATCGATATTACACGATGGATCAACCTCCAATCATTATATGTGTTCATAACTCAAAAATAAATTTCAAATATTACATTAATACATTGATCTTTGAAATTCAAAATATTTCAAAATATGTGCTAGTGCACCCAGCTGTCTTCCACGCTTGTGCTTTCTTGGCAATGCTCCTGCATCATACTCCCTTGGCTGAAACAATTCATGGACTCATATCCATGAGATCCTGCACCGATCTTCCATGCTTCTAGATCTCTGCTTCACTAACCCAGCTGGTGTATTCTACTGTTCGTCCTTTCCACTTTACCAAATATTCAAAATACGTCTCCCTTCTGGTCTTCTTACCAACTCATCGATTCATGATCTTTTCCATCTACGAATTCTCTACTACAGGCATCTGTTTCTCCCATTGGATCCTCCTTTGACCTTCAGATCCTTTGATTCCATCCTCCATGTAAGGATATAGGTCTTCAATGTTGAATATGGGTGATATTCCCACATCTTCTGGCAGCTCTAACTCATAAGCATTCTCGCCAAATATCCTCAGGATTTTACATGGCCCTATCTTTTTAAAATTTATCTTATTGTATGTCCCCCTCAGGAATATATCTTTCCTCAGATGTGCTATAACTTGATCTCCAACTTCAAACTCAATCTTTCTCCTATGTTGATCAACTCTGCACTTGTATTCAATGCTACTCTTCTTCAACTTCTCTTTGATCTGATTGTGAAGTTCCTACATCTCTGCAGCAAAGTCTTCAGCTCCCACGCTCCTAAATTCACTCTGCTTCAGATCTCTTAATTCCAACACTCCTTTCAGATTCATTTCGTACATGATTTGAAATGGACTTTTCCTAGTGCTCCTGTTCACTAAGTCATTATATTGAAACTCCTATTGTGCTATAATCTGATCCCACTGACTATGGTGTTCAATGAACAAACTCCTCAACAAATCTCCTAAACTTATATTCACCACCTCGGTCTGTCCATCCGTTTGTGGATGATATGCAGAACTAAAAGATAGATCTATCCTCAAATTCTTCCACAACATCCTCCATAAATGACCAAAAAATTTGGTATCCATGTCCGAAACTATAGTCCTGCACAATCCATGGAGTCTCACAACCTCTTTGAAAAACAAATTCACAACATGCATTTCATCACTAGTCTTTTGGCATGGGATAAAGTATGCCATATTTGAAAATCTTTCCACCACCACAAATGTGGAATCACTTCCTCTCTGTGTCCTTGGAAATCCCAACACAAAATCCATGCTTATTGCATCCCAAGGCCTCTCTGGAATAGGCAATGGCTGATACAATACAATGTTTTGTTTCTTCCCCTTGGCATAGTGACAAATTTTGCAATTATTCACAAATATCTTCACCTCTTCTCTCATATCTAGAAAATAATATGAACTTGTTAATTGGGCAAATGTTTTTTCATGTTCAAAATTTTCGGCTAGACCTCCTCTATGCTTTTCCTTCAACAAATTCTCCCTCATTGAGCATATTGGTATGCACAACTGGAATCCTCTAAACAACAAATCATCCCGAATCAAATATTCATCCCACTAGATTTTGTCTCTGAGCATAGGATTCACACATGCTTCATATGCCTCTCCAAAATTTGGATCACTATGTTACATTTCCATAAGGTGGTCAAAGCCCAAGGTCTTGACTTGAAATTCCTGTAGAATCAAAATTCTCTTACTCAATGCATCAACAACCTTGTTAGCATTCCCAGAAATATGTTTAATGACAAAAGTGAAATTTTGCATAAACTCTATCCACTTAGCATGTCTCTGGTTTAAATTCTCTTGTCTGGTTATGAATTGCAAAGTGTGATTATTGTTATACAAAACAAATTCCTTTGGTACGAGATAGTGCCACCATTTCTTCAAGTAATGAATTATGGAATATAACTCCTTGTCGTAAGTGGAGTACTTATTTTTAGCTTCATTCAACTTCTCACTGAAATATGCAATAGGTCTGTTGTCTTGACTTAAGACCGCTCCAATTGCAACTCCCCTCGCATCGCATTTTACCTGAAATGTCTTTTCGAAATTCGATAAAACCATAATCACTTGTTTCATTATTTTCTCCTTCAATATGTTGAATCTCCTCTTAGCCTCTTATGTCCATTTGAAATACTTATGTCTTTTCTTCACTGAATCCATCATCTGAGCACTAATCCCACTAAAATTTCTAATGAACCTCTGATAGAAACTTGCTAATCCATGGAAGCTTCTTACGTTGAAGATATTCTTCAGTGATGACCGTTCTCTAATTTCTTTCACCTCTTTTGGATCCATCTTCATCTCATTCGAAGAAATGAAAAACCCCAAGTAAATGAGTTCGATTTTCATGAAAGAGGACCTTTTCAGATTAATCAACAACTTCTCTTGCTGCAACCTCCTCATCACCAATGTCAAATGTCTCAAGTGCTCCTCCTTAGTGTTGCTAAATACCAATATATCATCCAGATATACAATCACAAACTTACCAATGAAATATTTTAACATTTCATTCATCAGTCTCATAAAATTACTCAGGGCATTCGTTAAGCCAAATGGCATAACAAGCCATTCATACAACCCCCCATTCGTCTTGAATTTTTTTTTTCCACTCATCACCTTCCCTCATCCTTATCTAGTGATATCCACTTCTCAAATCTATTTTTGAAAAATAGTTAACCCCACTCAAGAAATCCATCAAGTCATCCATCCTTGGTAATGGAAATATGTATCTGATGGTGATATTTTTTATGGCCCTCGAGTCCTCCATCCTTCTTTGGAATTAATACAGTTGGCACTACACATGGACTCAATATTTCTCTGACCAATCCCTTGTCTAATAGATATTGAACCTGTCTTTTTACCTCCTCATTCTCTTGAGGTGTCAACCTGTACACTTCTTTATTCGACGGGCTTGCTCCTAGTATCAATTCAATGTGGTGAATGATTCTTATGATAGGTGGAAATGAGTTTGGAAACTCATCCACTACAATTTCAACAAAATTCTCTAACAGTTCCTGAACTTCCTTAGGAAAATGTTCCATTGAAGTACTGGTAAGGACAACCCTTGACTTCCTCACTACAACAAACTACATCTCTTGTTCCTTCTTTACTTCATTCAGGAGTTCCTTCCCACTCATGAGAAGTATGCTCGTGTTGGATTCATCTTTCACCTTCTTTTCCTCAATTGGAAACAACATGTGTGTTCTACCATTTTTCTCTAAGGTGTATGTATTCTTCCTCACATCATGAATAGCATTCATATTATACTTCCACAATATTCCCAAAAAAACATGGCAGACATCCATGGGAATCACATCACACAGAATCTCATCTCTATATCTTCCTATTTTAAATTCAACCAGGCATTGGTGAGTGACTGCTACCTGATGACCTTTCTGCAACCATGAGACATTTTACAATGTCGGATGTGCAGTCATCTCCAATTCTAGTTTCTCCACCATCTCCGTGGATACTAAGTTGTCAGTGATCCCACTATCAATTATCACCTTGCAAACCCTATCCTTCATTTTGCAAGCTATCCTGAACAAATTGTTCCTTTGCGCTGGATTTTCAATTTCTGTATCCTGCTCCAAAAAACCTTCTTCATCATCAAGGATTTCCCATCCTCTACACCCTCTGCCTCAACATCTCCTTTGTACTCTTCCGAAATGTGAGATTCACCTCCTTTCTTCCTCTCAAGGCAATCCCAAGACATATGTCATGTTTCTCCATAGGCATAACACCTTACTTCTCCTCCTCTGCCTCTTCCTTTTCCTTTGGGAAAATAACTTCTACCACCACTCTGCCTTCCTCGGGAAATTCCTCCTCTCTCAGAGTGACTATGTGGATTCTCTACCTCATCCTTGAGCTTCTATACTTTCTCTTGGGAAACTCCCTTGCCTCTATTCAAACTTCGACCTTGGTTTTGTTGAATCTTCTTCCTAGCCAACTTTTCTTCTACCTTCAGCGCCATTTGATACACGTCCTCTACTATCCTGACTATCGTCATGTTGATTTCGTCCTAGATATCATATCTCAGGCCATTGATGTATCTAAAAACTTTCTCTTCGTCTCTCTCTCTCTCTCTGTCCAACTCTAATGTTCAACTTGTAAAACTCCTCTGTGTACTCCTTCAAAGTCAATCCTCTCCGTCTCAGGTTTTGCATCCTCTTGAACAAACTTGTCTGGTAATCCTTGCGTATGAATTTTTCCATAAGCTTAGCTACCATTCGATCCCAACTCTTGATATTTTGTTTTCCTTTGCTCCTCATATCGGCATGTATTTCATCCCACCACAGTGTTGCATGTCCTTTCAACCTAGTGACAACATGTCTTACCTTTTTCTCCTCTTCGACGTCCTCATAGTTGAAATACTTGTCCATTGCTCGTGTCTAGTCAAGCAATTATTATGTGTCTAAATTTACTTCATACATAGGGATGTCAATGTTCTCTCTCACACCCAATTTCACAACCGATTTCAACAAGCTTTCTTCCACAACATCCTCAACTACAGCTTCTTTGACTTCTACTTCTTCATTTTCTACCTCGCTGAAGTCTCTAGCATCAGGCACTCTCCTTTGTGTTGTCTCCATGGCATCCAACCTCGCACGTAATTACCTCATATCCCTTTCCATAAATTTGTTGGCTATGGGTGGCTTTGTATGTCTTCTAGGTGGCATTGTGCTGACGCTTCTGACACCTCTTGTCGATATCAGATTACCTATCTCCCTACATAAGTCAATTATGTACTCACTCTGATACCACTTATGGTGCAAACCCCCTTCCCTCGAAAGGGATTCTCGACCTCCCGGTCTTGGATCGTTTTAAATACTAAGTCAGAGCGAATCCTTATGTCCCTATGGGCACCCAAAACTATTCTACCCACACATGCAAGTCTCCTCTGCAAATGACCATGGACATGACCGTGGGTCTACCTCTTCGCGATTCAGACTTCGGGGATATCCTGAATCCTTCTCTCACTTCTTCTCAAACTCCTGTCACGTGTCTCTTCAAAGTCATTGAACCCACTATGTTTCGAACTTCGCCACCTCACAAAACTTTAGACATTCTACCCAAAAACCTTCGATCTTCCGATTCCTGAACTTTGTAACCATTTTCCACATGCTCTTCTGTGATCAAAGGTCAATATTGAATCGCAACTTCAGACTTTGCAACTCTGCTTTCGTCAAGTCCTCGAACTTACCAAACTCCAAAGTACCAAAACACTCCATAACTATCCTCCTCGTATCTTTACCATATCTTATGGTCTGGAATCGTTAGCCTACCTCCAAGAATGAATCTCATCCACTGGCTTTCAAAGAATGCTTCAAAGAATTCTTCCCCTCAATATTTCCACTGCTCTCCCTCCTGATATTTAACTTCCTCGGGTTCCTCTGAACACTTCCTTCGACACTTAGTCGAAATCTCGATATGTGCACACCTTGAAACATATTTTCATTCACACTCAACTTCTCTGTTTGGATGGCTTTGCACTCCTTGCGACTGTTCTCCAACCTCTTTTGTCTCTTGTGATTGAAATCACATTACTCCTTTTGGGATTTTGAGTCTGAAAAATTTGTCACGCACTCCTTGCACACATACAAGTTATCATTATCTCTTTTGAGATTCTAGTCGAAATAGACTCAGTCACACACTCTTTGCGGACACTATGCACACCTTGCACTCGCTCAAAGAAGAGAAACAATTGAAACTAGTTCTCCCTTCACAATGACTCATACACTTACCAATGCAAATGTAGTCATGGATTTACGAACAAGAAGGCACAGAGAATTTGAAAAATAATAGAAAACATATCATTCATTCAGACAGACACATAACAACACACATTTGGGACAATATTTTCCTCTCTTATATTAATCCAACTGAAACTTGCATACATTCATACAATATTTATCTGTATCTCCCAACTCTTAGCTTACAATGGAAATCTACACATTAGATTCAACAATGATTGATTATCCCTCTTCTATCAACAACCTTACAACAACAACCAACAACCACTACTGGGCAATATTACAAATATTTTTTACAAAAGGTTTTCTCTTCGAGCCTTTCCCTCCAACTACTCCATGTTATCCTATCAGAACTAAATACTATCAACTACTTCACGTCTATTACAATAAATATTGAGTTAGACAAATAAGAGCACAAGATCCAGATCTATACTTTGATCTGATTCATAAAACAAAATACATTCCCCATCGATCTTACGCGATGGCTTGGCCTCCGATCATTAAAGATGTTCATAACTCAATTTTTGTTTTCCAGATATTACATTAATACGCTAATATTTGAAATTCAAAATATTTCAAAATATGTGCTAGTGTGCCCAGTTATCTTCCACGCTTGTTCCTTGTTGGTGATGCTCCTGCATCATGATAGGTCCCAGTGGATTTCAAATCCCTCTTTGAACATTCTTGAACCCCATTTGTATATTGGTATGATAGTGATAACAATAATCAATTTTATACAACCAAGATAAGTAAGCAAGAAAATTAACTAGGGCTTGAAGAGAGAAGAGAAGATAAAGGCCTATCCCTCATGCTCCTTTAAGTATCATCCAAACTTGAAGTGGAAGAGAAATAAGAGGATGTCTTGTTCCAAGAATCCTACACATTAAAAAAGGAAAAAACATATTCCCTACTCTAAAAATAACAAACTTTAGATCTAACTCACAAAACTAAGTGAAACACTTGTAGATCTACTTTATTAATTTAATTAAAGAGAAAATCAATTTAAGATTCAACATCAAATGAAAACAAGTAAATTTATGGGAGAGGGGATTAAAGAAAGGATATTATATTACAAGTAGAAATAATATGATATTGAGTCCATGAACTACTACATATGGTGTTTAAGCTCGAGAGGGAGTTTTGATGGTATGGATAAAATTGATCGTAGCATCAAAAATTAGTAAGTAATTATAAAAAAATTGTTATTTTTTTCTTTGTGACCTAAAATTCATCGAACCTCTGACTATGTTTGTTATTCATCGAACTTTTGACTCTCGTTTGATGTTTTTCAATAAACATATCTATTGGATTGCTAGGGACACATAAAGCTAGTTATGATCAACTTATGTAATTGGCCTATGGGTCGAGGTGGTCCCCATGGGGAACATAATATATAAGGTTGTAAGTAGGGAGATAGGAAATGAGAGGCTTCTTAGAGAGACCATAGTAGGAATATTCAGAGAGAAGAAATGTGTATAATCTATATTACACTTTTCCCAATTTTGTAATGGAGATAGTAATTGTGGTGTATGTTATTAAAGATCCTACTATTGTGAGCAATTAATGTAATATGAGTACTATTTTGGCTCATATTTGTCTTATATGTGATGCTTCTTGTGATTTTTAGTATTTATCTGCAATATTTAAGAGATATTTAATGAATCATTATAATAGTGTATGAATATACCTGTAGGAAATTATATTACAAGTTATATCAATTTGATTGTTCATTTTGTATACCAACAGGAAATCTACCTACTTTTTGCTATTTTAGTTTGTATAGCTACATGAAATTATATTACAAGTTACAGGGTTGTACACAAGTTGTAAATATCTCTATACCTTTTTTTGTGAAATTGGAAACTTAAAACCGTTTCTTGTGCAAAAAGACCAAAAATTGTCTTGTACGACAAAAAGGGAAAAGTTTATGTTGGTGCAAAATGCACACCATGATACACTAAAATGCATGCATAGGTCTCAAAATTCATTAAATTTGAGTGGTTCCAATTGTAAATGATTTTTCAAGTCATTTTACATAATTCTTTATACCAAGTTTTTCATTTTCACTCATAAAAGACTCTATTGTGCAAAAATAGGCAAGAGATGCCTAGTAAAACCCTAGAAATGCACAACTTATTTGTAAAAAGTAAACTAAGGTTGTATTATACCT
The DNA here is from genome assembly GCA_009831015.1 of Picea engelmannii. Taxonomy (NCBI): domain Eukaryota; kingdom Viridiplantae; phylum Streptophyta; class Pinopsida; order Pinales; family Pinaceae; genus Picea; species Picea engelmannii. The sequence goes on from ML789753.1 coordinate 600,220, forward strand.
TATATTTTCATTTTGCAAGTTTTTGGGGGGTGTGGTTTGTCATATTGGACCTGTTCAAGATGTTAACTTTGCAATTGCAAGTTAAAAAAGGTTTTTGTGCAAAATATGAAAAGTTTGCGTTGTAATTTGGAAGCTCGAAACTGTAATAAGTGACCAAAATATGAAATAGATCCAAAAATTGTTTTATAAGTTTTAATATGGAGTTAGATATATGGTAAATTTACCTATGTCATTTAAAGTACAATTGAAGAATAGGAGTGGTTTCTTTCATGCACCTAGATTTCAAATTTCAAGTAAATTTGAAGGCAAAATTGCCTTAGAGTAAAATGCATACCCTAGTCTCAATTTTGACCCAAATTGAGTGATTTAACACACATAAGGTGCAATTTGTGATTTTACACTTGTATATAACTTTATATTGGAATTTCCAAACAAAACCCTATCTGATATGCATATAGGATGAAAATTTCCTTGTAAAACCAAAGGGCCAAATAATGAAAGTTGACTATATGAAACTACACACCCAAAGTTGGCTAAGACTACATAATTTAATATTTAAGTTTTAAATTTATTATTACAATATTATTAACATGTTTTTACAATTAAAAGTTCATTTACACTCCAAAAAGGATGATTTATATGCACAAGTATTCATGACCTTTTGATGAATCAAAGGATGGTGGGTTATGATAGAAATCAAGGCCAATGATTTCTATTGAACCAATGATACATAGAAAATGACATAAAACTTAACAACACATAATTAACCCTTATAATAAAATACTTTAAAGAGAACAAATCTTAGAAGATATAGATTTTGTTCACTTCCAAATTAGGGAAAATTTTAGGGGTTATATATTTCCCAAGGGCTAATTTTCCTTTCTTTTTCCCAGAAAAGGACTCACCAATTTCCATTTTTTCTAAAAGAGATTCACCCAAATTCTATAGAATAAATTATTTTACCTTAAAAATAGCCCAAATTTTATGGAAACTATATAAAATACTTAGAAATTTGAATATTTTTACAAAAATATTGCCAAACATTTTATACTTTGCATATTAAGGACTAGTAAGATTCACTACTTGTTTTCTACATTCCGAGATAAATTTCCATTCATAAAATTATACATGCTCCAAATTGATTGATTCAATTTGGATAGTGTGTAATTTATATTTTTACATCTTCATATACCTTTGTTTATGCATTTAGAGAAACAAAATACTTTGTAGTGAGAAAAGACTAAAAACTATCGTATAGACTAATGAGGTCAATATTACAGGAAATATTACAATTTATAGGGTTGTAAAAAAGTTGTACATATGTTTACACCTTTGTTTGTGCAATTGGAAACTTCAAACCATTTTCTGTGCAGAAATACGAAAAATTGTCTTGTAGGACAAAGAGGGAAAAATTTGCGTTGGTGTACATTTTTCCTTGGTGCAAAATGTACGTCGGACTACACTAAAATGCATGCCCAGGTCTCAAAACTCATTCAATTTGAGTGGTTCAAATTGTAAGTGATTTTTTAATTCATTTTACATAAGCCTATATACTTATTTTTGTAGACATAAAAGACTCCAACATGCAATAATAGGCAAGAGATGCCTAGTAAAACCCTAGAAATGCAGAACATGTTTGTAAAAAGTAAGCCAAGGTTATATTATATCTTATATTTGAGTTGCGAAATTTGTTGAGGGTGTGGTTCATAATATTAGACCTATTCATATTGTTAATTTTTCAATTGCAAGTTTAAAAGGGGTTGTTGTGCAAAAGAGGCAAAATTTGCCTTGTAATTTGGAAGGTTGAAACTGTACTTACTAACCAAATAAAAATGCACACCCAAGATTCAATATAGCTCAAAAAATGTTTTATAAGTGGTAAGATGAATTTATATATATGGTAAATTTATCTATTTCATTTAAAGTAAATTTTAAGAACAAGAGAGGTTTCTTTCATTCACCTAGATTTGGGATTTCATGTAAATTTGAAGGAAAAACTGCCTTAGAGTAAAATGCATGCCCTAGTATCAATTTTGACCCAAATTGACTTGTTCAAATTGCAAAAGGTGTAATTTGTGATTTTACACCTGCTTATAACCTTATATTTACATTTTCAAACAAAACTCTACCTGATGTGTATAAAGGCTAAAAATTTCCTTGTAAAACCAAAGAGACAAATTGTTAAGGTTGACTATATGAAATTGCATGAAAAACATTGGCTAACCCTCCATATTTTAATATTTAAGCTGTAAATTGATGATTGCAATATTTTTAACATGTTTGTAAAATTAGGAGTATATTTACACTCTAAAAATGATGATTTATATGCAGAAATATTCATGACCTTTTCGATCCAGATGGATGTCGGTGGCCTCCCACCTATTCCAGCTGGCTCATTTTGACAGTTTTCCATTTTTCCATTTTTTCCCTAGTTTTGGGGTCCCTGACTTGCGGGGCCATTTTGAGGCCCTAAACAATGTTTTTTAGGGATGTCCATAATCCAAATGGGCTTTGATAAATAACATTGAAATGTGTAGTCCTCGGATAGACCTTTCCAATGAGCTATCATGTGCCTAAAATGAAGATCGTATGAAAACGTTACGACCCCGAGAAGTTGATGTACTAACTTACCTAAACGGGGCCCACATGACTTTTGGCACTTCATCTCCTAGGGTTAGGTTTTTTGGATGTCTAGGGTTTTTGACATTCCAGTTTATTGTAAAAGGGCCTTCAGAGCCTCATTGTAATGATCTTCTTGTGAATGAGCGCAACCGTCACATCTCGTCTTAGAGATAAGACACCACCATTATAGCAAGCTTGTCTCTGCTGCATTTTACAGTTTCAACTTAGTTCCTTATTGAATAGAAACCAATTTTACTATATATCTTTTATTCTGTGTTAATCATATTTTGATAATAATATGTATTCATTTCGTTCTGCAAATATATCCTCGATTCATGGTATCATAGTGGTCTTCTCCTTGTCATTATTAATGTATGTCCCCAACAAGGTCAAGGTACAAAGAATTGGGTCTCGAGCTTATTTCTCTTGAGTACAAAATCTCTCACACGCCCAAATGACCTCTCATGGAAGAAGAAAATAAAGATGATAGGATAGGAGATCCCTTCAAAATGTTGCTTGAGGAAGCCCTAATGCAACAGAGGAACGAGATGATGGATAGTTTTGCGCAAATATTTCAGTGACTACCAACATGTGACGCATCTTCCTCAAATGAAGGAACTACCCCCTTCAAGGTAAAAATCGAATTTAATATTCCTATATTTGAAGGTCATATAAACAAAGATGCAATACACAAATGGTTGAATCTTCTAGAAGGGTATTTCTCTATACATAACTTCTCAAATGGAGAAAATATTATTTTTTCGCTCCTCAAAGCCATCCCCCATGTCAAAGATTGGTAGGAAACTTTCTGTGAGAAAAAGGAAACAGAGGAACCCTCATTATTTATAGTCACAGTCACCTAGGAGTCCTTCAGGGATGCTATTAAGGAAAAATACTACTCCGTTGGAAGTTATGACGACTTGTACACAAAATGGACCACGCTGTGGTAGGAAAGAGACCAAGCAGTGCCTGAGTTCACAATTATCTTCCATACCTTCCTCACCAACCTGGGTATCGAAGATTTTGAGCGACATCTACTTCTAAAGTATCGTGGTGGTATGCATAGATACATCTAGGATGAAATGGAGTTTATGGACATCTCATCTTTAGGTGTGACCTACCGATATGCCATCAAAATCGAGGAGAATCTCAAACAAAAGATGTGACAATTTGGGCCTGGGAACCCCTCACAGCAAAAGCTAGGAAAGGGAGGCCCCAACCCGTAAAACAAAGGACATAGAAAAGATGGACAAACTCAGGAAAACCAGTCTAGCCCGCAAGGAAATAAGGACACTAGAAATACAAAGAAAGATACCGGGAAGTGGTGTGACTTCCATAAGAGCCCCTGGCATAACACTTTTTATTGTCGCTCGAGGCAGTCATTGGTGGTTGAGGTGAAAGCCTCTGAATAAGATGTGGGTTCTGACTCTGCGTCAGAACTAGAAAGGGGGAGATAGATCATAGATGCAGAACCCAATGCTATCGTTGATACCACTAAGCTCCAGCTCGATGAACCAGACAAGACAGAGGAAGGAAGACACCTTTTTCATTCACAAATGTGGGTGAAGGGTACCCCGCTCCACTTCATCGTTGATAGAGGTAGCCAGAATAATCTCATCTCAGCAAATGTTGTCAAGTAACTTGCCCTGTTGACAACTCTGCACACACATCCCTATACCATCAGATGGCTCCACCAAGGCAGCAACATCCACGTCATCCAACAATGTCACATGTCATACAACATCAATCCCTTCAAAGATGAGGTATTGTGTGATGTTTCCACTCTCGAAGTTTGTAATGTTCTTTTGGGCTAACCATATTTATGGAAACGTCATGTTGTATATGAGTCTAGATCGTGCATTATTATTATTACTTTGAACAAGAAATTGTACAGGATACCTGAGGAAATCCCACCCAGTGCTATTTCCTTGATATCTGCCAAGAAATGCAGAAAGGTCATCTCTTAGAAAGGGAAGTTTGTCTTCTTTGTGATTTTCTCTCATAATGACCAAAAGATCGCAACCACATCCAGGGTCTTCGCAGAAAACCTCTCCACACAACAGAAGCAAGTGGATAAGGTCGTGGAAGAATAATAAGATATCTTCTCCTCACCTACCGAGGTACCTGTTCACTGTCAGTTCAAGCACCCCATCGATATGACCCCCGGTGCACTGCTTCCCAATGGGCCAGTCTACCGCCTCTCTCTATTAGAGAATGAGGTGATCAAGTGATAGATCCAAGAACTTCTCCACAAGGGGAACATCCATACCAACTCATCACCTTGCAGGAGCCCAATTGTGTTGGTACATAAGAAATATGGAACCTAGTGACTCTGCATTGATTACCAAGCCATGAATAAAATCACAGTCAGAAACTGGTATCCAATTACCTGAATCGATGACCTCCTTGATAAACTCATGGGGGCCAAATACTTCAGTAATATTGATCTGAAGTTTGGCTACCACCAGGTCCCGATAGAATAGACATATGTATGGAAGACCACCTTCAAGTAAAAGGAAGGTCTTCTTGAATGGTTGGTCATGCCCTTTGGTTTGAAAAATTCTCCAGCCATTTTCATGAGGATGATCTGGATAAAATTCACCATTACTTTTGTAGTTTTGTATCTGGATGACATCCTCATTTACAACAAGACTTGGGAAGAACACTTGCAACATATTCAACAGGTTTTGCACACCCTGCGGTAGCACCATCTCTACGCCAACTTGGAAAAATGCTCCTTCGGTATGGACAGGGTTCATTACCTGGGCTACATCATTGATCAGCATGGCATACATGTGGATCCAACCAAAATCCAAGTCATTCATGACTGACCAACCCCAACCACACTCACTGATATTTGAAGCTTCTTGGGCCTTGCTAATTTCTATCGCAGGTTCATGTTGGTATTCTCCCATATTGCATGGGTCGTCATCCAAGTAACCAGGGGTGGTGGGAAGGAGAAATTTTTGTGGGTCCGGTCCCAACAACAATCATTCGATGATTTGAATAAACACTTGTGCTCAGCCCTAGTACTTTCACTATTGAACCTGCAACAACCCTTTGATATCGAGATAGATTCTTCAGGCTATGTTGTGGGCACCATTCTCACTCATCATGACCACCCCATGGGTTGTCATAGTGAGACACTACCATATGTTGTCCGTAAGTACCCTACTTACGATAAAGAAATGTACTCCATTTTTCAAGCCTTCTGGTAGTGGAGACATTACATTCTTGGGAAGGAGACAATCATCCACACTGATCATAAGCCATTGTAGTTCAAGCAAACATAAGGTAAATTACAGAATCACCACCATCAAAAGTGGTCCACGTACTTGCAACAATTCCACCTTAACATCAAGTATAAAATGGAAAGAACCAACCACGTCGTTGATTGCCTCAGAATACCTCCATTCATGGCACTCACCATGGTGCTGGACTCTTATGGCCATGATACCTTTGGATGGCCCAAACTCTATGAGATAGACCCAGAATTTTCCACCACCTACCAAATGTTGGGCGCAAATGCATTTGTCGCTAATTTCCATCTTCAGGATAGGCTAATGTGTCATCTGGGCCATATATGTATTCCATGAAGTGAGCGAGAGAATATGAACTGGGAATCCCACTACATTCAGGTGGTAGGACACTTCGGTGCCGAAACGACAGTGGAAATGTTGTGGAAACATTTCTATTGGCCGAAACTTCGACAAGAGGTCAGCAAGTATATCATGTCCTGCACTTCCTATGCGATTGCCAAATGAACCACTAAGAAACAAGGCCTATACACCCCCCTGCCTACTCCTGACATGCCATGGAAATCCATATAAATGGACTACATGTTGAGCCTCTCATTCACTAAGTGGGGAAATGACTGTATTTTTGTGGTTGTGGATCTCTTTTCTAAGATAACGATTATGGTCACTTGCAAGAAGAGAATCACATCAGAGGCCACTACCAAGATCTTCTTTGAACGAATCTGGGTACATTTTGGAATTCCACAAACCATTGTCACAATTTGGGATAGTCAATTTCTCCGCACATTTTGGTCAAGCCTTTGGTCACTGTTGGACACCAACCTCACCAAATCCATGACTTTCCACCCCTAGAAAAATGGCCAAACTGAGGTCATAAATCGAATGATCGTGCATATCCTTCACATTTATAATTCCAAGAACCCTCACACATGGGATGAGAGTCTACCCTATGTTCATAATAACTACAACCGAGCCCTGCATAACTCAACCAACCACAACCCCTTTTCGGTGGGGTTAGGATTCCAACCATTGGGTCCCATAGATGTTTCACTACCCCTTGCGGTCACCTCAGCTGATTCATCTCCTTCTCCAACTGAAGTTGACAAATCCACCCGGTTCATTGAGCGGATCCAGTGCATCCACCAATAGGTTCAGGATATCCTACAAAAGTCCACTGAAAAGTACTAGCAGCGCCATCATCAATAGTGGGTGCCACATAAATTCCAGGTGGGCAACAAAGTTTGGTTGCACTTATAGAAAGAGCACCATACAGGACCCCATAGGAATCTTCGCCCACTCCATTATGGGACGTACACCATCACCAAGGATGTGGGTGATAATTATTTCAATCTCAACATTTCTCCTTTCCTTGTCTTTCACCCAGTGTTCAACGTGGATATCCTTTGACCATATTTTCGACCATTATTGGAAACCTCAGAGATAACAAAGCAAGCGACACCAACAGAGCTCAACCTTGACTACATATAACAAGAATCCAGTGATCATATTGTGGAAAAATATAACAAGGGCACTCGCCAGCAAAGGATCCAACTTTATCGAGTTGTTAAAGCAGGGCAGCTCCTTCACCAAGGCAAGTGGCTCACTCGGGGCCAAATTCAACAGAAATTTCCTCATCTGATAAGGGAACTCAACGCAATGGAGACCATTACTTCCTAAGGGGGTAGGATTGATCCAGATGGATTTTGGTGGCCTCCCACCTATTCCAACTGGCTCATTTTGGTAGTTTTCAAGTTTGGCAATTTTATCCCTAGTTTTCAGGTCCCTGACTTGCGGGGCTGTTTTGAGGCCCTAAACAACGTTTTTTAGGGCTCACCACATTCAAATTGGCCTTTTTAGGAATAGCAACAAAATATTTAGTCCTCGGATAGACCTTTCCAATGGGCTATCGTGCGCCTAAGACAAAGATTGTATGGAAAACTTACGAATCTTGGAAGTTGATGTACTAACTTACCCAAACAGAGCCCACATGACTTTTGGTGCTTCATCTCCTAGGGTTATGTTTTTTGGATGTCTAGGGTTTTTGAAATTCTGGTTTATTGTAAAAAGGCCTTTAGAGCCTCATTGTAATGATCTTTTTGAGAATGAGCACAACCATCACATCTCTTCTCAGAGATAAGTTTCCACCATTCTAGCAAGCTTGTTTCCATTGCATTTTATAGTTTCATCTTATTTCCTTATTGAATAGAAACCGATTTTACTATATATTTGTTATTCTATGTTAAGCATATTTTGATAATAATCTGTATTCATTTCGTTCTGCAAATAGATTCCAGATCACTTTTGATGGATCAAAGGATAGTGGATTATGAGAGAAATCAAGGTCAATGTCTTCTAACCAACCAATGATACCTAAGAAATGATACAAAACTTAACAACACATAATTAACCCATATAATAAAATACTTTAAAGAGAAAAAATAATAGAAAATATAGAGTTTTCTCACCTCTAAATTAATTGATTCAAGTCAGAGAGTGTGCGATTTATCTTTTTACATCTACTTTGTTCTTTTAGAGAATTAAAACCCTTTTCTATGCAAAAATACAAACAAATATTTTATATAATGAAGAGATCAATCTTAAAGAAAATATTACAAGTTACAGGGTTGCAAAAAATTTGTACATTTGTCTATAAATTGTTTTGTGCAATTGGGAACCTAAAACCATCTTCTATGCAAAAAGACAAAAAATTGTATTTCAGGACAAATGGGGAGAATTTTATGTTGCTCTAAATTTTTCCTTGGTGCAAAATGCATGCTAGACTACACTAGAATGCAGTCTCAGATCTCAAAACTCATTCAATTTAAGTGGTTCGAATTGTAAACTATTTGTAAAGTCATTTAACACAATCCTATATACTTATTTTTTCAGTTACAGTCATAAAAGACTTTTCTGTGAAAAAATAGGCAAGAAATTCCTAGTAAAACCCTAGAAATGCACAACGTGTTTGTAAAAAGTAAGCCGAAGTTTTATTATACCTTAGATTTGAATTTTACAAGTTTATGGTGGTATGGTTTATCATATTAGACCTGCTCATATTGTTAATTTTTCAATTGCAATTTTAAAAAGGGTTGTTGTGCAGAGGAGATAAAGTTTTCCTTGTAATTTCAAAGGTTTAAATTTTACTAAGTGTCCGAATTAAAATGCATGCCCGAGCTTCCTTGTAAATCCATTTTTTTATATGTTTTAATATGGATTTAGATATATGGTGAACTTACCTATTTCATTTAAAGTGCAAATGAAGAGTAGAAGAGGTTGCTTTCATGCACCTAAATTTGAGATTTCATGTAAATTTGAAGGCAAAATTACCTTATAATAAAATGCATTCCTTAATCTCAATTTTGACCCAAATTGAGTGGTTCAACTTGTATAAGATGTAATTTGTGATTTTACACCTATCTGTAACCTTGAATTAGCATTTTCAGAAAAAAAAAACCTACTTGATGTGCATAAAGGCTAAAAATTTCCTTGTAAAACAAAAGGACCAAATTGTTAAAGTTGGCTATATGAACCAACACACCAAATGTTGGACAAGCCTCCATAATTTAAGATTTAAATTGTAAATTTATAATTAAAATATTGTTAACATGTTTGTACAATTATGAGTACATTTACACTCCAAAAATGATGATTTCTATGCACAAAGATCCATAAATTTTTTACGAATTAGAAGACAATGGATTATGAGATAAATCAAGGTCAATGAATTCTAACCAACCAATGATACATAGAAAATGGAATAAAAAATAATAGCACATTAGTAACCCATATAATAAAATACTTTAAGGAGAATAAATCATAGCAAATATAGAGTTTTTTCACCTCCAAATTGATTGATTCAAGCTAGAGAGTGTGTAATTTATCTTTTTACATCTACATATACCTTCGTTTGTGCGAGAAATAAAACCCTTTCCTGTGAAAAAAGACAAAAAATTGTCTTATAGAATGAAGAGGTCAATAATACGAGAAATATTATAAGGTATGGGGTTGTAAAAACGTTGTACATATGTCTATACCTTTGTTTGTGCAATTGGAAACTTAAAACCCTTTGTTGTGCAAAAAGACCAAAAATTTTCTTGTAGGAGAAAAAGGGTAAATTTTTCCTTGGTGAAAAATGCATGCTAGGCTACACAAAAATGCATGCCTAGGTGGCGAAACTCATTCAATTTGAGTGGTTCAAATTGTAAATGATTTTTTAAGTTATTTTACATAATGATATATACCTAGTTTTGCATTTTTAGTCATAAAATACTGGTGTGAAAAAATAGGAAATAGATGCTTAGTAAAACCCTAGAAATGCACAACTTGTTTGTAAAAAGTAATCCAAGGTTGTATTATACCTTAGATTTCAGTTGAGAAAGTTTTTGTGGTTGTGGTTTATCATATTATACATTTCCATGTTGTTAATCTTTCAATTTCAAGTTTAAAAAGGGTTGTTGTGCAAAAGAGTCAAAGTTTTTCTTGTAATTTGGAAGGTAAAAAATGTATTAAATGAACAAATTAAAATGCACACCTAAACTTCCCTTTAGCTCCAAAAATTGTAAATTTATCTATTTCATTTAAAGTGCAATTGAATAAAATGAGAAGTTGCTTTCATGCACCTATATTTTTTATTTCATGTAAATTTGAAGGCAAAACTACCTTAGAGTAAAATGCATGCCCTAGTCTAAACTTTGACCTGAATTGAGTGATTCAACTTGAATACTGTTTAATGTTTTATTTTACACCTATATTTAACCTTAGATTGACATTTTCAGGGAAAAGCTACTTGATGTGCATAAAGGATAATAATTTCCTTGTAAAACCAAAAGGCCAAATTGTTAAAGTTGGATGTATGAAACTACATGCCCAAAGTTGTAGAAGCCTCCATAATTTAAGTTTTAAGTTTTAAATTGATGACTAGATATTTTTAACATGTTTATACAATTAGGAGTGCATTTTCACTCCAAAAAGGACTATTTATATGCATAAAGATTTGTGACCTTTTGATGAATCAGAGAATTAAACTAATAAAAGAAAAGAAAATGCCTAGAGTTTGTTCACCTTCAAATTGATTGATTCAAGTAGAAGGGTGTGAAATTTATATTTTTACATCTGCATATACCCTTTTTTTTCATTTAGAGAAATAAAACCCTTTGTTGTGAAAAAACACCAAAAACTATCTTATAGAATGATGAGTTCAATATTACAGAAAATATTACAGGCTACAGGGTTGTAGAAAAGTTGTACATGTATCTATACCTTTGTTTATGCAGTTGGAAACTAAAACCCTTCACTTTCCAAAAAGACAAAAAATTGTCTTGTAGGACAAAGAGTGAAAATTTTGTGTTGGTGTAGATTTTTCCTTGGTGCAAAATGCACGCCATGGTACAGTAAAATGCACACCCAAGTCTAAAAAATCATTCAATTTGAGTGGTTCAAATTTAAATTATTTGTTAAGTAATTTTGTGTAATCTTATATACTTATTTTTGCATTTGCAGAAATAAAATACTCTATTGTGCAAAAACAAACAATAGATCCCTATTAAAAATCTAGAATTGCACATGTACATGCCTACATTGTTAATGCATCAGATTCCATTAGAACTCCATAGTTAAGTATGGTTGGGATATACTATTATTGGGATGGGTGACCTCGTATTGATCCACATTCATCGATCAACATTAGTACATACACTCCTGTCCTTAGTCCTTTTCCCTTGTTTTTCCAAGTTCCCCAAATTTTCTTTACTTATTCACTTTTTCCTTTCAAATGTGGGTTGCAGATAAAGATACTACCAAATTCCTAGATCTGAAGACCTACAAGTAGGTGTATCTATACTTAGTCATTTTATTTCATTTGTAAAAACCAACACTTAGTTGTTTTTCAAGTGATGTGGGAGTCCCATTGGGGGAGACCAACATGTTCTCGTCCCGTGATTCCCCATGTCTCATGTCCGGCAATCGCGCAATACTCAAAATGACCCATCTATCTCCACGTCCTCCAAATTTCATCCATTACCTTTTTATAGTTATCCATTTCTTTGAATGCAGATGCGAGAAACCCACCCTTTGCACTTAACTTTTTCCATCATGTCTTGTGTCCCACAACCCACATTGTTGTGTTCTACATAATAACCCTTCTACTTTCATGACCTACATAATGATCCTTTCCTATAATTAGCCTATTTTTTTATTGCATATGCATGAGTCATTCCATTTCACCTTTTTCATCCCCCTTGTCTTGTGTCCCTCATCCTGCAATCCCACGTTCACCATTTTGCACTCTCCATTCCCCTTTTCACACTTCCATACTTAACCATTTTCCATATTACACAACATCACAACCATTTTCCATATTACATAACATCACATCACCATTTCCCAACTTCATTAATTCCCCCTCACCATGTCATCCACTACGTGTGTGACCATAATGTCATTATTAAAGTGGTGAAGATTTCATAGTGCGATGTAATAAATTATAAATCTTAGCACGCATGCCAACAAATTTGAAAAAATATATATGGTGGTTATTCATTAAAGAAATATGTGGTAAATTAAATAAAGGACTAGTATTCGATGTTGTAAAACGTTATATCGACAATAGCACCACTTAACGGTAAAAATAGAAAAAAGTGTGAATTTTTTCAAGTAGGAGAAAAGATTTATATTTTGGAGATATGCTAAATACACTTGGATTTGAAGATCACGAGTTCCAATGGTCACGGGATTACAGGTTCTACATATAAATTTCTCCCACCAAGAAAAAAAACAAGCCAGGTTTGGCCCTTAGGTATACTTTTGGTTGGTTGTGCTTTAGAGGTAACAAAATTGAAAGAGATAGTTCTTTGGTGCGCAAATAAATTTTATTCAAAGAGGATAATAATTCAGGATCAAAGGGAAAAACCTATATATATAGCTCCTTTACTTTTAAAAATAATGCTATGACTCCTAAATCCCATAATGAAATTCAAAAGTGAAGAATCCAGTGAATTACTCAAGGAACACAAAGGAGGAGAATATCTCCTCGAAGAACATTTGATTGACCCAAGAGATAATAAAAATGCTACTGATATTGAGGTAATCTCCTTAAAGTATCCATACAAGGAATTTCTTGGTTATTTTCTTGCATATTTGGTTTGGAAACCACAACCTCTATGCTGAAAAATTTCTTTTACATTCTACGTTTTGTTGTGCATGAAGACACCATTATTGATTGGAGTCATCTAATTTCCCATGAAATTTCATTTCAATTGGGTGGTTTGAAAAGGACCCAAAAAATTTACATGACATCCTATTTGATTTTTTCCATAGCATACTACCACATTTTCGAGCACTTTTCATGGGAAAGGAGTGTCAACTTCAAGGTGGAACCGTTTTCCCTGGTATCTAGCCTTATGGAGGCACAAAGTTCAATATTATTTGTACCCGGTCCACAACAATTTCATTTATGAATTTAGAAAATTGATCTTCGGCCCTAAAACATCAACACTATCACATGAGGTTGTCACCTTTCTCTCAATGAAAGGATTTTTTTCAAACAACAAAGGATTTAAGTATCATAAGGTTCTTTAGTTTTGAAGAGAAACCCTTTCTTCTATCCTTTTATGTATCAGACAGAAACTTTGTGATAGAAGTTTGCAGATAATACAAGGATTGGGATCATTTCTTTAATGATAAAAGGAAAAGACAATTCATCTCGTTCCCATGGAAAGTTGAAGAATTTACTATAAAACACATCTCCCATTTGGATGAACTTGTGGGTCGATTTGACCAACCTGGTCTAAATTAAGATGAATGCATTGAGGGTTTCAAACCTAATGATTTCTTTACTTCCCATATGTTGATATTTTACCACTTCAACCTATAACCTGAAAATTATCTCAAAATAAAATCACTTTATCGACTAAAATCATAACTGAGTAATCAACTAAACATACAATGGAAGCATAAGATAGGAAACCAAAAATATCACACATAAGAAACTAATATTTTCGGGTACAGTACCCCTGGAAAAATCTATGGAGGGAAAACCAATACTTAGATGTTTTTATTGAAGTCAAATCATGTTTCCCTTAGCAAGGATAATGGCCCACTAAGAGAATATACACTACAAACAAACCTGACAATGCCTACGTTGTTGTAAAACCATGTACCAACACATTTTCTGGGGTTTATGCACCTTTCCCTCGGAAAACCATCATACGTATGCACCTTTCCCTCAGAAAACCATCATACATATGCAATTGTCTCCATTGAGACCTACGTACATGTACATAAACTATGTATGAAAATTTATGTATGGTGCTACATTTTCCTCTAGCTTCTATCAGTTGAAACCCACCTATGACTACCTCTTCTCTCTCTTCTCCTTCACATGTATGAACTCTATATGAAATTCCTTCTCCACCCATCCACGATATTGAATCACGCTTCTTTATGATTCAAACCTATATGCATCAACACTTGGATGAAAATCCTTCACCCAACATGTGATATCTCCTCACTCTTGTGTAAGAAAAAGTCCTTCTTTGCTTCTACACTCCTCACACTAGCGAAATTATTTATTTTCTTCTACACTCCTCACACTAGAAAAAGTCTTTATTTGTTATCCTCAACCTTGGAATATCACCAAAATTATTGAAATCGATCTCTCACAAGTGTATCTCACACAAGTGTCTTCCTCCTTCACCCTATCATTTCTTTTATAATCATGAGTTATAATCTAAACCTAATCTCAAAAGTGATTGATTATTGATATTAATTCTCACACCCACTTAATATTTGTATTCTTAGATTACATGTTAATTACTTTTATCACTTTCATTAAATACATCAATTCACTAATAAAAACACTTTACCCTTAATTATTCCTTTAACTAAAGTAAACTCAAGGATAGAAGGCTTTCAATGAATTCCACATGCTAGACACATGCCAATGCGGAAGTACATGTTTGATGCTATCACTAATATGAGCACTTCCCCTTAGAAAGGAAGGTACTTATCTTACCTAGATTTGGGTCCATCTTCGCTACTAGATCCTATACCATTCTTTCTCTCTAATTCACCTAATTGGTTGCTCCCTCTGACATAGAAGCTATCCATGCCATCATTCTTTAACATGTCCTCAAAGAATCACTTCCTTTGAACTTGCTCCTAGAATCCTCATGCTCCTAAGAATCCTACATGGCCATCTCATACCATGACTCCTATCTGACAGACTTGGAAGGATAATCCTTCCCACCTGAAACTAAAGGATGACTCCCTCTGAGATGCTCAAGTTTCAAAGCTACCGTCTCCTTTTCCTCTACCACTTTGTTGCTATCCATTTATCGCATAGGCTATCCCTTCAACTTTTACAATTTTCTCTCTCTAACTTCTATAACAGTTTTTGTGTATCAGCTATATCCTTTAGGGTTTATCAATTCCTTTCCATCCTAGAACACTATGTCAAATCCCTTATTCTCAAACAATGAGACTAAGGGAACACTCATATTTAGTTATGGGACCTATATCACATTTTTGACTCTCAATGTGCCTCCTAACTCCAACTGGAATGACATTGTTCCAGATCCCTGCACTGCATGCCTGGTCCCCATACCAAGTTCCACACGCATCTCTGAGTCATAGTCTATGAAGCTCTCGAATACCTCTCATTCTCTTGTCATATGAAACATGGCTCCACTATCTATCAACCATGCACCAACATATATGGTGCCCGAGGAAGTATAGGAAACAAGTAAGAACTCAGTCTATTCAAACTTCTTGTGAAACTCATCCACTTGAGTCTTTTCCTACAAAGATACCTATGGTTTTGTTTTTCTCCCACCCTTCTTCCTGTGTGGACATTGCCCTGTATAATG